>PIJE02000419.1:135023-150023 GCA_002895965.2 Coryphaenoides rupestris
TAACATCATACTATATCTGACTCTTTATAACCATAAACTGTATTAATAACATCATACTATATCTGACTCTTTATAACCATAAACTATATTAATAACATCATACTATATCTGACTCTTTATAACCATAAACTGTATTAATAACATCATACTATATCTGACTCTTTATAACCATAAACTATATTAATAACATCATACTATATCTGACTCTTTATAACCATAAACTGTATTAATAACATCATACTATATCTGACTCTTTATAACCATAAACTGTATTAATAACATCATACTATATCTGACTCTTTATAACCATAAACTGTATTAATAACATCATACTATATCTGACTCTTTATAACCATAAACTATATTAATAACATCATACTATATCTGACTCTTTATAACCATAAACTATATTAATAACATCATACTATATCTGACTCTTTATAACCATAAACTGTATTAATAACATCATACTATATCTGACTCTTTATAACCATAAACTGTATTAATAACATCATACTATATCTGACTCTTTATAACCATAAACTGTATTAATAACATCATACTATATCTGACTCTTTATAACCATAAACTATATTAATAACATCATACTATATCTGACTCTTTATAACCATAAACTGTATTAATAACATCATACTATATCTGACTCTTTATAACCATAAACTATATTAATAACATCATACTATATCTGACTCTTTATAACCATAAACTGTATTAATAACATCATACTATATCTGACTCTTTATAACCATAAACTATATTAATAACATCATACTATATCTGACTCTTTATAACCATAAACTATATTAATAACATCATACTATATCTGACTCTTTATAACCATAAACTATATTAATAACATCATACTATATCTGACTCTTTATAACCATAAACTATATTAATAACATCATACTATATCTGACTCTTTATAACCATAAACTATATTAATAACATCATACTATATCTGACTCTTTATAACCATAAACTATATTAATAACATCATACTATATGTGATTCTTTATAACCGTATAAACTATATTAATAACATCATACTATATCTGAAAATCTATATAATGAAATTAAAATAATAAAATGTATAATAATATACATCATGTAAATAATAATATACCTAAATTATATGACAATTATATTATTATATTGTATTGTAATATCATATCTTTCTATATGCCTATCGATATTTAGAAATTCAAACTATTCAAATAAACTAAGTGGAATTAAAAAATTAAGTGGAATTAGTTACAATGCAGATGACTTAGGTGGGCCTACGGGGGCCTGCTAAACGTCAGGCTTCGTTTTACATTGAAGGCATTTAATAATAACGAATAAAGAATAATAAAGGCAGAAATAGTGTGTGTGTGTGTGTGTGTGTGTGTGTGTGTGTGTGTGTGTGTGTGTGTGTGTGTGTGTGTGTGTGTGTATCTTCTCTAATCGATACGGCGGAGAGAAAGATGCCTCTTCTAAATAATAATCACAGAGCCTGGGAATTAAAGGAGCATTAAAACCAACATTGATGCGTGTATTTACACACAGTCGTCTCTTTGCAGTTGACATATTTAATAATTAATCGGGATTTTGCATATTTAATGTGCAGGACTCATGGGGAGGGTGACGTCATGGAATCAGAGCTACCAAATATGATAAATATCCACCCTTCATAGTCTTATTCAATAACTTAGCAACTAAATACTCAACTAACTGGACTGAATTACTCTATTTGCCAAGCAAACATTCGGTGGTGACTTTAAGGCCTGAACTCATTCTGCTGAACTCGTTCATGAAGACACTGAGTCTAACGCTGCTTACAATCAAATAGGCCTGATTGGGATGGATTGAAATCGACCTAATTAATGTAGTTATTTAATTCATATAATTAATTAATAGATCATTTTAGCACTATTTTCACCATTGCCTATATATAATAGAAGATAACTAAAAGTTTAAAGCCAACAGCGGAGACTTGATGAGTCTGAAATTTATTTCAGTAGGAGGACGGAATGTAATTTACTTTTAATTGCCTTACTGCGAAAACACGGAATGTTTTAAACATAAAACATGTCCATCACTTAAATCCATCACTTCAGTCCTAAAATAATGATAATTCATAATTTCAGACAGATGTGAACACTCTTTTAAATAACACCCGCCGTGTCTGTGAATATAGACTAAATGTAATTGTAAAAATGTAAAAAGTTGGCCAACCTGAAGATGTGACGTGTTAAATTATATTTACAGAATTCCTAAATGTATTATTTTATAATCGGAAGTGCCCTGAGCATCTAACTATAATCTGTCCAAGAAAAGGAGGATATTCATACTTGTATTTCCTTCTTCTTCTCATATTACCAAATTAAAAAATATCCTATAATGAGATGGCGTGGACTTCTGCTGCTATTCAATCATTCCTAATCTTTATTATTATTCTGAGGCTATTTTTCGAAATGATTGGTCCTAATTCATTTTCTGCCAAACTTATTCATTCAGAGATTCATGTCTAAAGGGACAAATAAGCATTGTTTAGCATATTGTATGTTCTTAAATGTTGCTAATGCACTCCGAGTGGCACTTCTGCTCTTATCCCAGCAACCTAGCAATTATGAAACTCGTTCTATTAACGTCTCGTAACTATGAATGCTTGAAAGCTGTTCTATCTTTATGTACCAGAGTGATATATTGCTGTCTCCTTCAACAAATTGTAAGTGGCTTTGGATAAAAGCATCTGACAAATGCCCTCAATGTAAATGTAAATGTAAATAAAGCTGTTCACAATGAAATAATGACTGGGCTGGTTATTATATAAATAGGCCTTATAATATTAATATTAGGAACAACTACTAAAATCGATAGAATAATAACAATAATATCGCTGATCATAATAACAATATCCCTGATAACAATAATAATAATAATAATAATCATAATAATAATCTAAGTAAGTATAATAATAATATCTGTAAGCCTAAGGAAAATATTACTAATAATAAGGAATACAATTCCTAAGATCCATGATCATATTTATAATACATACATAGGACTATATAATGAACAATAAAATGCTAATTATACGAACAATAGTTAGGCTACATTATTATTGTAATATTAGTGAAATGTATAGAGACCTATAGGCCTAATATGATTTTCATTATTGTTGTACTAAATATGATTGGATTGTTGTTGTATTGTTGTGGTTCTAAACGACGCTATTAAAGTTGTGTTTTAACGATTATTCTGCTTGTAGTTGTAGTGTGATAGTAAAGTTGCGGTTCAGGGCCAGTGAGCGGCTCCGGCTGAGTGATGGTCCGTCCGTCCATCACGGGACCGTCACGTGACGCGCGACCTGCTCAACATCACAGACGCAGACGCCGAGACGTCCTCATCGCGTCGTGTTCCTCTTATTGTATTTATTGGCTCCGGGGCCTCCGCTGTAGCCGTCTGCAGCCGTCCACCTGTATACCCCTCTCTCTCTCTCTCTCTCTCTCTCTCTCGGGGGGGGAGCTACACCTGTCTGTCTGGGACCAATCACAACGCAGCACTTACCTGTCAGTCTGTCTTTGGCGAAGCGCCGACTGCTCTCCATCCACGGGAAGGTGAAGTTGGCGTTCCCGGGCATGCCGGGCAGACCGGGTATCCCGGGCACCGGGGACGCCATCCCGGGCGCCATGCCGGGCGGGTGGTGGTGCGAGATGGGCGTCGGGGGCGCGGGCATGGCCATGGGTCTGTGCGCCGGCACACGGATCACGCCGCCGCCGCCGCCGCTCGCCGCCGCGCCTCCGCCGCCGCCGCCGCCCCCCGCAGGGTTCACGTTGACGTTCATGTTCATACTGACGTTCATGTTCATGTTGACGTTGTAGGAGCACGCCGGGTTGCTGCCGCCGTACACGTTGCTGTAGCAGCCGCCGCCCGTCGCGTACACGTTGGGCCCCCCGGCGGCCCCGGCGGCCCAGGCGGACTCGGGCTCCCCGCCGCCCGCCGTCCGGTGCGGCAGCATGATGCAGGGGCCGCAGGGGCCTCCGGGGCCGCCGCCGGGCTGCGGGGGGCCCCCAGGGTCGCCGCCGCTGCTGTTGAGGATCTGGTCGATGCCGAAGCTGATGGGTTCGTGGACGTGGTGCGTGGGGCTCACCTGTTCGATGCCCGTGTGCTCCATGACGTCACCACCAACACGCGGAACGCCGCAGCTCCCCCAGAAGACGTGCTCTCCTCTTCCGGGATATGAAGACGAGACTCTGAATAAACACACCGCGGCTCTGCGATGAGGAGCACAGACCTCCGCTGTCTCTCTCTCTCTCTCTCTCTCTCTCTCTCTCTCTCTCTCTCTCTCCTTCCCTCTCTCTCTCTCTCTATCTCTCTTTCTCTCTCTCTCTCTACTCCCTCCGGGCGGCCGAGGCGGCGCTCCGACGCGCGGCTGTCATTCTACGGCGCGGCGCGGCGGGGGGTCGACTGGGTCACTCACTCACTGACTGACTCTCTAACCAACAAACCAACAAGAAACAAACAAGAAAAGCCAACAAGAGCATCCATCATCGGTGCGTCGTCCGTCACAAGCCGCCCGGGGGAACCTCCCTACGGCCACCAGGACCCGCGCGGATCCATCTCGACCCGAAACACGCACCGGATCACACGAGACGCGCGGCTGGTGTCCTGGAGACCCGCGAAGCGGTGGAGGAGGTGCTGCTGGAGGAGGAGGAGGAGGAGGAGGAGGAGGAGGTGCTGCTGCTGCTGGTGGTGGTGCTGCTGGAGGTGGAGGAGGTGGAGGAGGTGGTGGTGGAGGAGGTGGTTGAGCGGCGGGGGGTCCTTTGTTAGCCTAGCGGGGCGGAAAGCATCCATAGACCGCCGGTAGCCGTGCGGGGGTCGGAGCGTCCGATCAGGGGAACCGTGGAGGAGCCGTGGAGGAGGAGTCGTGGAGGAACCGCGGAGGAGCCGTGGAGGAGCCGCGGAGGAACCGCGGAGGAGCCGTGGAGGTGTCCAAGCGGCCGCTGCCGACGTGCAGGGAGAGGGGGGGGAGACGACGAGATGACTGAGTCGTGAAGCGCGGGGTTTGAGAGCAGGTGAGACCCTCCCTCCCTCCTCCTCCCTCCTCCTCACCCCCCTCCTCTCCCTCCCCCCGCCTCCCCGCGTGTTGTGTCTCTTCTTAAAGACACCGCAGCGTTTTTCTCTGCTCTTCCTCTTCCTCTTCCTGTGGCCCCCGGAGAGAAGTTCACTTCTCATGCACAGAGCGTGTCTGATGAATACACGAGCATAGAACTCAGAGCAGATGATGCGTCGTCAGTTATGGGATGAAGACACACACACACACACACACACACACACACATTGATATGGTCTACGATGCACACAATTGATTTTTATGCTCCCCCCTGCAGCAGGAGAGATATCTTTATTCTCACGGAAACTGAAATAATAATAGTGCGTAATAAAACCATGATCTATTAAACTCGTTTCCCCCCGTGTTGAGTTTTTTATTAGTATTATTATTATATTCCTGTTGAATGAATGCGAGCGCTTGGTGTGCAGGTTAAATAGGCCTAATCTATCTATCTATCTATCAACCAATGAATCAGTCAATTAATCAATCAATCATTCAGTGAATCAATCAATGAGTATCGATCTATCTGACTGTATCTCTGAATGTGTATATTGTTGTATTTAGATGCAAAATGGTATTAAAAATAGACCTAAAGACCTAGAACTAAAGGCAACCGTGATGTTTATTATAATTTTGTCATGGTTACCAGTTTGTTTTGGAGTTGAGTGAGATATGTTGAGGCCTACCTGTTTGTTTGTTTGTTTGTTTGTTTGTTTGTTTGTTTGTTTGTTTGTTTGTTTTGTATTATTTAGTTTTGCTGTTGTGGGCCTACTGTAGGTCTTGTAGGTCTGCTGCAGGTTTACGTGCATGAGCTTCCTGTCTGCAGCTTCTCGTCACGTTGTGTTCTGCTTCAGAACGAAAAGACGTGACACATCATACTATATCTGACTCTTTATAACCATAAACTATATTAATAACATCATACTATATCTGACTCTTTATAACCATAAACTATATTAATAACATCATACTATATCTGAAAATCTATATAATGAAATTAAAATAATAAAATGTATAATAATATACATCATGTAAATAATAATATACCTAAATTATATGACAATTATATTATTATATTGTATTGTAATATCATATCTTTCTATATGCCTATCGATATTTAGAAATTCAAACTATTCAAATAAACTAAGTGGAATTAAAAGATTAAGTGGAATTAGTTACAATGCAGATGACTTAGGTGGGCCTACGGGGGCCTGCTAAACGTCAGGCTTCGTTTTACATTGAAGGCATTTAATAATAACGAATAAAGAATAATAAAGGCAGAAATAGTGTGTGTGTGTGTGTGTGTGTGTGTGTGTGTGTGTGTGTGTGTGTGTGTGTGTGTGTTGTGTGTGTGTGTGTGTGTGTGTTGTGTGTGTGTATCTTCTCTAATCGATACGGCGGAGAGAAAGATGCCTCTTCTAAATAATAATCACAGAGCCTGGGAATTAAAGGAGCATTAAAACCAACATTGATGCGTGTATTTACACACAGTCGTCTCTTTGCAGTTGACATATTTAATAATTAATCGGGATTTTGCATATTTAATGTGCAGGACTCATGGGGAGGGTGACGTCATGGAATCAGAGCTACCAAATATGATAAATATCCACCCTTCATAGTCTTATTCAATAACTTAGCAACTAAATACTCAACTAACTGGACTGAATTACTCTATTTGCCAAGCAAACAGTTCGGTGGTGACTTAAGGCCTGAACTCATTCTGCTGAACTCGTTCATGAAGACACTGAGTCCTAACGCTGGCTTACAATCAAATAGGCCTGATTGGGATGGATTGAAATCCACCTAATTAATGTAGTTATTTAATTCATATAATTAATTAATAGATCATTTTAGGACTATTTTCACCATTGCCTATATATAATAGAGATAACTAAAAGTTTAAAGCCAACAGCGGAGGACTTGATGAGTCTGAAATTTATTTCAGTAGGAGGACGGAATGTAATTTACTTTTAATTGGCCTTACTGCGAAAAACACGGAATGTTTTAAACATAAAACATGTCCATCACTTAAATCCATCACTTTCAGTCCTAAAATAATGATAATTCATAATTTCAGACAGATGTGAACACTCTTTTAAATAACACCCGCCGTGTCTGTGAATATAGACTAAATGTAATTGTAAAAATGTAAAAAGTTGGCCAACCTGAAGATGTGACGTGTTAAATTATATTTACAGAATTCCTAAATGTATTATTTTATAATCGGAAGTGCCCTGAGCATCTAACTATAATCTGTCCAAGAAAAGGAGGATATTCATACTTGTATTCCTTCTTCTTCTCATATTACCAAATTAAAAAAATATCCTATAATGAGATGACGTGGACTTCTGCTGCTATTCAATCATTCCTAATCTTTATTATTATTCTGAGGCTATTTTCGAAATGATTGGTCCTAATTCATTTTCTGCCAAACTTATTCATTCAGAGATTCATGTCTAAAGGGACAAATAAGCATTGTTTAGCATATTGTATGTTCTTAAAT
Source organism: Coryphaenoides rupestris (assembly GCA_002895965.2). Classification (NCBI taxonomy): domain Eukaryota; kingdom Metazoa; phylum Chordata; class Actinopteri; order Gadiformes; family Macrouridae; genus Coryphaenoides; species Coryphaenoides rupestris. The sequence goes on from PIJE02000419.1 coordinate 142,646, forward strand.
GTTGCTAATGCACACCGAATGGCACTTCTCCTCTTATCCCAGCAACCTAGCAATTATGAAACTCGTTCTATTAACGTCTCGTAACTATGAATGCTTGAAAGCTGTTCTATCTTTATGTACCAGAGTGATATATTGCTGTCTCCTTCAACAAATTGTAAGTGGCTTTGGATAAAAGCATCTGACAAATGCCCTCAATGTAAATGTAAATGTAAATAAAGCTGTTCACAATGAAATAATGACTGGGCTGGTTATTATATAAATAGGCCTTATAATAATAATATTAGGAACAACTACTAAAATCGATAGAATAATAACAATAATATCGCTGATCATAATAACAATATCCCTGATAACAATAATAATAATAATCATAATAATAATCTAAGTAAGTATAATAATAATATCTGTAAGCCTAAGGAAAATATTACTAATAATAAGGAATACAATTCCTAAGATCCATGATCATATTTATAATACATACATAGGACTATATAATGAACAATAAAATGCTAATTATACGAACAATAGTTAGGCTACATTATTATTGTAATATTCGTGAAATGTATAGAGACCTATAGGCCTAATATGATTTTCATTATTGTTGTTGTTCTGTTGCCAATATCACACTAAATATGATTGGATTGTTGTTGTATTGTTGTGGTTCTAAACGACGCTATTAAAGTTGTGTTTTAACGATTATTCTGCTTGTAGTTGTAGTGTGATAGTAAAGTTGCGGTTCAGGGCCAGTGAGCGGCTCCGGCTGAGTGATGGTCCGTCCGTCCATCACGGGACCGTCACGTGACGCGCGACCTGCTCAACATCACAGACGCAGACGCCGAGACGTCCTCATCGCGTCGTGTTCCTCTTATTGTATTTATTGGCTCCGGGGCCTCCGCTGTAGCCGTCTGCAGCCGTCCACCTGTATACCCCTCTCTCTCTCTCTCTCTCTCTCTCTCTCTCTCTCTCTCTCTCTCTCTCTCTCTCTCTCTCTCTCTCTCTCTCTCTCTCTCTCTCTCTCTCTCTCTCTCTCGAGATAAACGACCCTTTCTCTGACGTTTATGATCGGATTTAATTATTGGGAACAATTGTAGTTTGGATCTGATTGACGTGTGAGCTGATGCGCGGGTAAAGTGGGGGGGGGGGGGGGGGGGGGGGGGGGGGGGGGGGGGGGAGCTACACCTGTCTGTCTGGGACCAATCACAACGCAGCACTTACCTGTCAGTCTGTCTTTGGCGAAGCGCCGACTGCTCTCCATCCACGGGAAGGTGAAGTTGGCGTTCCCGGGCATGCCGGGCAGACCGGGTATCCCGGGCACCGGGGACGCCATCCCGGGCGCCATGCCGGGCGGGTGGTGGTGCGAGATGGGCGTCGGGGGCGCGGGCATGGCCATGGGTCTGTGCGCCGGCACACGGATCACGCCGCCGCCGCCGCCGCTCGCCGCCGCGCCTCCGCCGCCGCCGCCGCCCCCCGCAGGGTTCACGTTGACGTTCATGTTCATACTGACGTTCATGTTCATGTTGACGTTGTAGGAGCACGCCGGGTTGCTGCCGCCGTACACGTTGCTGTAGCAGCCGCCGCCCGTCGCGTACACGTTGGGCCCCCCGGCGGCCCCGGCGGCCCAGCGGACTCGGGCTCCCCGCCGCCCGCCGTCCGGTGCGGCAGCAATGATGCAGGGGCCGCAGGGGCCTCCGGGGCCGCCGCCGGGCTGCGGGGGGCCCCCAGGGTCGCCGCCGCTGCTGTTGAGGATCTGGTCGATGCCGAAGCTGATGGGTTCGTGGACGTGGTGCGTGGGGCTCACCTGTTCGATGCCCGTGTGCTCCATGACGTCACCACCAACACGCGGAACGCCGCAGCTCCCCCAGAAGACGTGCTCTCCTCTTCCGGGATATGAAGACGAGACTCTGAATAAACACACCGCGGCTTCTGCGATGAGGAGCACAGACCTCCGCTGTCTCTCTCTCTCTCTCTCTCTCTCTCTCTCTCTCTCCTTCCCTCTCTCTCTCTCTCTCTATCTCTCTTTCTCTCTCTCTCTCTACTCCCTCCGGGCGGCCGAGGCGGCGCTCCGACGCGCGGCTGTCATGCTACGGCGCGGCGCGGCGGGGGGTCGACTGGGTCACTCACTCACTGACTGACTCTCTTACCAACAAACCAACAAGAAACAAACAAGAAAAGCAAACAAGAGCATCCATCATCGGTGCGTCGTCCGTCACAAGCCGCCCCGGGGGGAACCTCCCTACGGCCACCAGGACCCGCGCGGATCCATCTCGACCCGAAACACGCACCGGATCACACGAGACGCGCGGCTGGTGTCCTGGAGACCCGCGGTGGAGGAGGTGCTGCTGGAGGAGGAGGAGGAGGTGCTGCTGCTGCTGGTGGTGGTGCTGCTGGAGGTGGAGGAGGTGGAGGAGGTGGTGGTGGAGGAGGTGGTTGGGCGGCGGGGGGTCCTTTGTTAGCCTAGCGGGGCGGAAAGCATCCTTAGACCGCCGGTAGCCGTGCGGGGGTCGGAGCGTCCGATCAGGGGAACCGTGGAGGAGCCGTGGAGGAGGAGTCGTGGAGGAACCGCGGAGGAGCCGTGGAGGAGCCGCGGAGGAACCGCGGAGGAGCCGTGGAGGTGTCCAAGCGGCCGCTGCCGACGTGCAGGGAGAGGGGGGGGAGACGACGAGATGACTGAGTCGTGAAGCGCGGGGTTTGAGAGCAGGTGAGACCCTCCCTCCCTCCTCCTCCCTCCTCCTCACCCCCCTCCTCTCCCTCCCCCCGCCTCCCCGCGTGTTGTGTCTCTTCTTAAAGACACCGCAGCGTTTTTCTCTGCTCTTCCTCTTCCTCTTCCTGTGGCCCCCGGAGAGAAGTTCACTTCTCATGCACAGAGCGTGTCTGATGAATACACGAGCATAGAACTCAGAGCAGATGATGTGTCGTCAGTTATGGGATGAAGACACACACACACACACACACACACACACACACACACACACACACACACACACACACACACACACACACACACACACACACACACACACACACGCCCAATAACTGTCACGTCTTTTCGTTCTGAAGCAGAACACAACGTGACGAGAAGCTGCAGACAGGAAGCTCATGCACGTAAACCTGCAGCAGACCTACAAGACCTACAGTAGGCCCACAACAGCAAAACTAAATAATACAAAACAAACAAACAAACAAACAAACAAACAAACAAACAAACAAACAAACAAACAGGTAGGCCTCAACATATCTCACTCAACTCCAAAACAAACTGGTAACCATGACAAAATTATAATAAACATCACGGTTGCCTTTAGTTCTAGGTCTATAGGTCTATTTTTAATTCCATTTGCATCTAAATACAACAATATACACATTCAGAGATACAGTCAGATAGATCGATACTCATTGATTGATTCACTGAATGATTGATTGATTAATTGACTGATTCATTGGTTGATAGATAGATAGATAGATTAGGCCTATTTAACCTGCACACCAAGCGCTCGCATTCATTCAACAGGAATATAATAATAATACTAATAAAAAACTCAACACGGGGGGAAACGAGTTTAATAGATCATGGTTTTATTACGCACTATTATTATTTCAGTTTCCGTGAGAATAAAGATATCTCTCCTGCTGCAGGGGGGAGCATAAAAATCAATTGTGTGCATCGTAGACCATATCAATAAAGGTTAGCGGGCTGTGTTTCTATGTAGGGCCTCGTAATAACATGAACACGTGATGGGCCGCGCGGCACCGCTTTATTACGACGGCGCCGCGCGTCTGACGGCCGACGGCCCAGCGACGGAGCTGTCCTGCTGCGTCCAGCTTTATAAGATCACCGATGCTGTCCACAGCACCTGGTGTCCCCTTCATCTGCTGTCACCCGTGTCCCCTTCATCTGCTGTCACCTGGTGTCCCCTTCATCTGCTGTCACCTGGTGTCCCCTTCATCTGCTGTCACCTGGTGTCCCCTTCATCTGCTGTCACCCGGTGTCCCCTTCATCTGCTGTCACCTGGTGTCCCCTTCATCTGCTTTCACCTGGTGTCCCCTTCATCTGCTGTCACCTGGTGTCCCCTTCATCTGCTGTCCACAGCACCTGGTGTCCCCTTCATCTGCTGTCACCCGGTGTCCCCTTCATCTGCTGTCACCCGGTGTCCCCTTCATCTGCTGTCACCCGGTGTCCCCTTCATCTGCTGTCCAAGCTGTGTGTGTTGTGTGTGTGTGTGTGTGTGTGTGTGTGTGTGTGTGTGTGTGTGCGTGTGTGTGTGTGTGTGTGTGTGTGTGTGTGTGTGTCTTCATCCCATAACTGACGACGCATCATCTGCTCTGAGTTCTATGCTCGTGTATTCATCAGACACGCTCTGTGCATGAGAAGTGAACTTCTCTCCGGGGGCCACAGGAAGAGGAAGAGGAAGAGCAGAGAAAAACGCTGCGGTGTCTTTAAGAAGAGACACAACACGCGGGGAGGCGGGGGGAGGGAGAGGAGGGGGGTGAGGAGGAGGGAGGAGGAGGGAGGGAGGGTCTCACCTGCTCTCAAACCCCGCGCTTCACGACTCAGTCATCTCGTCGTCTCCCCCCCCTCTCCCTGCACGTCGGCAGCGGCCGCTTGGACACCTCCACGGCTCCTCCGCGGTTCCTCCGCGGCTCCTCCACGGCTCCTCCGCGGTTCCTCCACGACTCCTCCTCCACGGCTCCTCCACGGTTCCCCTGATCGGACGCTCCGACCCCCGCACGGCTACCGGCGGTCTATGGATGCTTTCCGCCCCGCTAGGCTAACAAAGGACCCCCCGCCGCTCAACCACCTCCTCCACCACCACCTCCTCCACCTCCTCTGCTGTCACCTGGTGTCCCCTTCATCTGCTGTCCACAGCACCCGGTGTCCCCTTCATCTGCTGTCCACAGCACCCGGTGTCCCCTTCATCTGCTGTCCACAGCACCTGGTGTCCCCTTCATCTGCTGTCCACAGCACCGGTGTCCCCTTCATCTGCTGTCACCTGGTGTCCCCTTCATCTGCTGTCCACAGCACCTGGTGTCCCCTTCATCTGCTGTCCACAGCACCCGGTGTCCCCTTCATCTGCTCCAGGGGCCACGCACACAGGGCTGAGCCGTCAGGAGAGGCGAACCAGGCCCAGGGGCCCCCGAGTGGCCGAGTGGCACATTCTGCAGGAACAACTAAAGCCCCCTTAACGGGCCCACACAGGCCCTCTATATACTATACTATACTACACTACAATATACTATACTATTATACTATACTATACTATACTATATACTATACTATAATATACTATACTATTATACTATACTATACTACAATATACTATACTATACTATACTACAATATACTATACTACTATACTATACTATACTATACTATACTATACTATACTACAATATACTATACTATACTATACTACAATATACTATACTACTATACTATACTATACTATACTATACTATACTATACTATACTACAATATACTATACTATTATACTATACTATACTACAATATACTATACTATACTATACTACAATATACTATACTATATACTATACTATACTATACTATACTATACTATACTATACTACAATATACTATACTATAATACTATACTATACTATATACTATACTATACTATACTATACTATAATATACTACTATACTACTATATTATACTATTATACTATACTATACTATACTATACTATAATACTATACTATACTACTATACTATAATACTATACTATAATACTATACAATACTATAGTATAATAATACTATACTATACTATAGTATAATAATACTATACTATACTATACTACACTATAATATACTCTACTACTATATTGCACCCAGAGCCGAGGCCTGCAGCATCACATCAAGGGTTAAAAAGCAAACTCGTGAGAACGAACGAATATCTTCTGAGAATATCTTTTAGTTTCACTTGAAGTTTTAACATAACTGATGTCATTTGGATTTATTGCATTGAAGAATAAATGTAAATAAATGTACAAGAATATACAAACCGCATCGGTCATGGAGAAGCGTGTGGTTATATATAGGCTCTTCACCGTCATCTTCATTATCTTCATCATCATCGTAATCTTCATCTTCATCTTTCTTTATGATTATTATTTCAACCGTAAGCTCACGTCCAGCTGCGTTTATTCCTCATTTATCCCCAAAATATCCCCGAATTCCCCGTCTGGGATTAATAAAAGACATTTTGTTATCTTATCAAAGAAAACATGTGGAGCGGGGATCCCAAATCTGCTAAATGGTTAAAAAAGGAAAACATTTATTAAACAAGGTGATAATAATAATGTTGTAGAATCACACCTGGTTAGGATGAGTGCATTACTGGCTTGTGTTAAATAGGAATCCAACTCAAAGGGGACACGCGGGGTAATGTAATGATCATGTAATCCGATTCCGTCTTCATTATTATTATTATTAGCGCAGAAGATACGAGGACTGGTGCTGATGGGAGGACTGGTGCTGATGGGAGGACTGGTGCTGAGACAGGGGCGGCTGTAGGTGGGGGGCAACATGGACCAGGACCCCGAATGAAGAGTCTACAATAATGATAACGTTGTCGATTTCTTGCAAAGCCAGCAGGAATGCGTTTTATTTTGTTTTCATTATTGTACTTTAAGTAAAAATACTACTAACTGTAAGTTACTGAAACAAATACCCATCATGGTATTTGTGGTGTGTTTTTTTTTTTACCATTCATATACAATACTTAAGTAAACATTTTGAAAGCTTGAACTGTATCTGTCTCTTTTGTGCCGGATCCAGTGTTCCCCTCTGACGAAACAACCCCAGCCTGCAGGCCCCTCCAGCCTGGGGCCCGGTCCCCCAGCCTGGTCCCCCGAGCCTGGTACCCCCCCCCCCGCCCAGCCTGGGGCCCGGTCCCCCAGCCTGGTACCCCCCCCCCCCCCCGCCCAGCCTGGGGCCCGTTCTATGGGTCTATAGAACGGGCCCTGAACATACATGTTGAGCCTATTCCATATTGGGGGGGTGTGTGTCTAGATGTGCAAACATTGTATATATACATATACATTATATATATATATATATATGTATACAGTATATATATATGTATACAGTATATATATATATATACATTATATATAAGTACGGCCTTGACTCTCAGATATGTGATGTCTAGTTAGTGATGGTATTTATAATCTAATAGACCACACTAAGGAGTGTGTGGGAAATGAAACGAGAGAGAGTGATCAACTATTTCTTTCGCACCACAAACGGCTTCTTTAATGAGCTTCTCTCACTCCCCCTCTCTCTTTCTCTCTCTCTCTTTCCCTCTCTCTCTCTCTCTCTCTCTCTCTCTCTCTCTCTCTCTCTCTCTCTCTCTCTCTC
>PIJE02000419.1:163055-168055 GCA_002895965.2 Coryphaenoides rupestris
CTGTGCAGATAGAGTTCTGCTGATGAAACATCTGCAGCTGATAAGAGAGCTCTCAGGAGGAGGAGGAGGAGGAGGAGGAGAGGAGAAGGATGAGGAGGAGGTGGAGATGGGAGGAAGGAGTGAGGAGGAGGAGAAGATGGTGAGAGAGAGGAGGAAGATGAGGAGGAGGGGGAGAGAGGAGGAGGAGGAGGAAGGAGAGGAGGAGAGAGGTGGAGGAGAAGGAGGAGAAGAGGAGGAGGGGAGGAGGAGGAGGAGGGGGAGAGGAGAAGGAGGAGGGAGGAGGAGGAGGAGAGGAGGAGGAGGAGGAGGAGAGAGGGAGGAGAGGAGAAGAGAGGAGGAGGGAGGAGGAGGAGGAGGAGGAGGAGGAGGAAGGAGAGGAGAAGCAGGAGAAGAGGAAGGAGGAGGAGGAGGAGGAGGAGATGGTGTAGGAGAAGGAGGAAGATGAGGAGGAGGTGGAGGAGGAAAAGGAGGAGAAGGAGGAGAGCTTCACTCATGTCTGGCTATTCTTGGCTTCTACAGCCTTCAGTCCGTAGGCTGGAGTGTATTTTGAGTTTCATAAATAACAATTCATATGTAATACTTACTAAGTGAGACAGCATTCATCCATTCATCTCCCTGACTCTATTCTGGGGACATTAGTCTATAAACTCTCTGATATATACACACTTTATACAGCAGACTGTAGAGTTATGAGTGATGTGACAGCTCGGGGTATTTAACCGTCTAATCCCTCCTGGTAGAGAGCTGAAGACAGACTTGATCTGATTCTCTGCGAGGCCGTTCTGCTGCCTGCAGCGCGTCAGGGTGACTGCTCCGCCATCTTAACACCTCCTCATCCTGATCTCACATAATCTCACATCAGCGTGAGAAGTGGAAACGTGATCCTGAGGACGGAAGGGGAACCACCCTCATGAAGACTGGATCTTCCTTCTCCTCTCCCCTCCTCCTCCCCCCTCCTCCTCCTCCTTCTCCTCCTCCTCTCTCCTCCTCCTCCCCCTCCTCCTCTCCTCCTCCTCCTCCTCCCTCTCCTCCTCCTCCCCCCTCCTCTCACCTCCTCCTCCTCTACCTCCTCCTCCTCGAGGGGGCAGTAGTGGAGGTTGAAGGAGGTGGAGGGCAGGAGGGCAGGAGAAGGAGGAGGAGGAGATGGAGGAGGAGGTGGAGGAGGAGGAGGTGGATGGTGGGATGAGGAGGAGGAGGAGGGAGGGGAGGAGTGTGAAGGGAGGTGGGGTGGAGGAGGGAGAGGAGAGGAGGAGGGAGGGAGGAGGAGGAGGAGGAGGAGGAGGAGGAGGAGGATGGAGGAGGTGAGATTGGTCGTCTGGATTGTGTCTCCTGTCTGAATCCTCTCAAGTCCACGAGGCTCTTGAAATCTTTTGTCGTCATGGCGACCGGCCTGCGCCATTTTCATTCCATTCCCAAGCTCTGCTCTTCCACCTGTCATCCCGTCTGACGGACCCTCAACCCCTGATGGGCCCCTCGCCCGCCCAGGGGCCCCACTCACAACCCCCGACCCCCGACCCCCCACCCCCACCCCCACCGGCCCCAGAGTGCATGCAAGGCTTTGATCTGCTGGCATCTTATATGTGGTGTTTTGCGTGTGAATGCGTTGTTTCTGTGGGCCGCTGTGGTTACCAGCATTATGTTCCAGTGACAGCCGCTCAACTTCCTCAGATGAGTAATCTGCTTCAAATGCGACAGCACATTGAGGAAGGGCTGATCCACGCGGCCGATCGTATCGGACCAGAGTGACAACGGCTCGTTAGCGATAAGTAAGAGTTATGTTGGTGCCAAAAAAAAGATGTTTTCAGACGCAGGTCAGAGCCGTCACCTCAGATAGAAACACACGTCTGCTCCCCATGTTCACCAGACTGCTCTTCATTTTAAAACTGGTTTTAAAATGAAGAGCAGTCTGGTTTTAGAAATAGTTTTAAAATGAAGATACAACATGTTGTGTACAATGTGTACGATGTGTTCCCAAGCGTTTCCTGTAATAGTTCTTATTGTTGATGTCGGGAGGATAAGGGGTGGTGGGTGGGGTGGTGGGGGCGTCGCGGGGGGTGGAGTAGGCAGGCGCGGGTGTGTCAGCAGTTACGGTGCTCAGCAGTGACTCGGTGCAGCAGGGTGGTCTGGACGTGAGGGCGGCGCCTCGGCATGAGGAATCAGGACGTGAGATGGCTCGGGCTTGCAGCGTCTGCGTGCGCGAGGAGGAGTTAGATCGGTGTCAGGCAGATAGCCTCGAGGCGTCACATCACTCGGGTTAGTCCGTCGATACACCGTCCTAGGCTGTCGTCAGAGATGAGTGGCATGGCGAGGTGGAGCAGGCTCTATCGTAGACGGATGACTGAGAACGCGTCGAATGTCTGCACGCAGAATAGAGTTTCAGGGAGACTGGTGCAATGGATGAATGCTGGTCTCAGCTTAGGAACGTATTACATAATGGCGAATTGGTTACTTTGATGATATACGTCCGCTCAAATGCCACGTCCAGCCTCCTTCTAGGATAGTTCTATTTCGTGGACTTGAAGCTGCTAGCCCGAAGAGATAGGCCGACGTGGAGTCAGGTGAAAGGCTGTCTCTCTCGCTTCTTCTACCGTCGTCTTGTTCGTCCGTTCCACCTCTCCTTCCGTCTTGCTCATTATTCTTGCCTCATTCCTGTCTTCCCCTTGACATTGCCAGTGTTCGTTCTGCGCTCCTCTCGTCCTCCTCCTGCTTCTCCATGCTTTCATGCGGATGTTCGGCCTTGTCCTAGTGCCGAGAGATAGGGGTGGGGGTTAGGGTCAGTCTGGGTTGCAGCTGTTCGCGGGTGGTGCGAGCGAGGGCGGCGGATGGCGCCTAAGCAGCTGACGCGTTCCCGTAGCAGAGTCGGGCTTGGTCTGAGCTAGTGCGGTGGACGATGGATCACTCGCATTAGGACACAGGAATAAAAGAGGCCAGGCGGGTGGTGGCAGACCGTACACGGCATTGGCGGGAATATCTGGTGGACAAAGACAGTCGGCTGGGTGGAGTGTAGTGCGAGGTGTTGCGCGAGATCGGTCTCGGTTCTCGCCTCTCAGCCCAGGCACCGAGTGCATTTTCTCTGGCCTGCCTCCAGATCGCGCGTGTGCTGCTCGCCAGTCTTCCGGTCCGCTCGATGCGCCAAGTCGCCGTGTTGTTCGCTGCATCCTCCTCGTGCCTGAGCTTTCCTGCACGGCTCGCACGCGTCGCTTTCAGTCTTGCTCCGTGCTCCGTGTGTCAGCTTCTGCACGCTCCTCTGCCTCTCCTCGCTCTGCATGCCTCGCCCTGTGCTTCGCTCCTGCCTCAGATCGTCCCTGCGCGTCTGCCGTCTAGCACAGTCCTTCTCGCTACTCGTCTCTGCTCCGTCTCTGGCGGGATTCTCGGATGATGGGGCGCTGGAGATGCCTCGTTATTTTCTCGTGGTGTATTCCGTACTTCGTGGCCACTGTGATATCATCTCCTGCTCCACCTCCTCTTCTTGAGAGACTCCTTCCACTTCTCCCTCGCATATTGTATCTCAGCTCAGCAAGCTCTATCTGCACGTGATCTATATGATGCTATGCCCTACAACCCACACAGACTTCTATCCTCACTATACACTACTGGCATGACCACCTCGGATGCGGGTTTGGGCACGGCAGTACCTCTTCGCAACGTATGCCTTTCTCATCGCTGCCTCCTCAGGTCACGTTTCTGTTCGACGTCGACGTGCCGTTCAATTCACCCTTACTCTGTCTTCCTTAATTCCAAGCTCTCCTTTCTTTCCGCCAATGCTGGTAGCAAGGTCTGGTGATTTGAGAGTGGTGATTGGAGGAGATCCTCTCCATGCTGGCGTCGCTTGGAGTTCTCCAAAACACCCTCAGTGTGCTATTATGGGAAGCTTGGTGGTTTGCTAGCTCATAGATCACCTGCTGCCGAGTCATAGGGGGTAGATCACCTGCTGCCGAGTCATAGGGGGTGTGGGGGCCTCGATCTGCTTCACATCCCAGAGAAACCCAAGAATACAGGCTCCTCCACCCGCCTGCTCCACCCTCCTGCTGCACCCGCCTGCTGCACCCGCCTGCTCCACCCGTCTGCTGCACCCGCCTGCTGCACCCGCCTGCTGCACCCGCCTGCTGCACCCGCCTGCTCCACCCGCCTGCTGCACCCGCCTGCTGCACCCGCCTGCTGCACCCGTCTGCTGCACCCGCCTGCTCCACCCGCCTGCTCCACCCGCCTGCTGCACCCTCCTGCTCCACCCGCCTGCTGCACCAATCTGCTCCACCCACCTGCTGCACCTCAGTCCTCCTCATCTCCTCCTCTCCCCCATTCCTCTCTCTCCTCATCTCCTCCTCCTCATCACCTCCTTCTCCTCTCCTTCCTCTGCGTACTCCTTCTCTTCTCCTCTTCCTACTCCTTTCCTTTTCATCTCCTGCTCCAAATCTTTTCCTCTCTCCTCCTCCTCCTCCTCACAGAGAGGAAGGGGCCTCATGCAGGCTCCTGCTTAAGCCCAGCAGGCCCCTCAGCGTGAGGGACAGGAGGTAATGTTCTGTAGCCGCTAGTTCGTAACTAAGTGCCATCATTCATACGCTTCAAGGATCACCAGCTCCAGCTCAACTGCCGGCAACAAAATACGAGTTTCATAGGAGAACCACTCTGGTGTCTGGAGGAGGAACAGAGGAGCCGAGGAACCAAGGAACCGAGGAACCATGGAACCACAGAGACACAGGAAGACAGGAACTGGGCCAGGCTAGGGTCGTGGGTTAGTGTTGAGGTTACAGAAGAGAGACGTCAGGTCTGTCTCTATCGTCTATCGTCGCGAATTAAATTAATCTTCTACCAGCGACGACAGAAGTCATGAGACCTGCGTGACGCAACCGGTCAGATCCAAGCCTCGACGGTACTGGAGGCAAAGTCGCGAACGAGGCGGTGACACTGATCAGAATCACGACAACGTCTTTGAGGTCCGGTTGAGCTCTCAGACGCCGTGTTCTGCTTTCTTTGAAGCGTTCATTCACCGTGTTGTTGTC
>PIJE02000419.1:173055-178055 GCA_002895965.2 Coryphaenoides rupestris
GAGCGTGTGTGTGTGTGTGTGTGTGTGTGTGTTGGTCGATGCGAACAGGACATTTCTTTTGTAGTTTTCTACTCCTGTTGTATTTGTAACTTCTTCTGTCTGCTGTGGCACCTGAACTCCCTGTCTGACGTTAATAAAGTCATGAAGTCACTATAATAATATAATAATACTATAATATAATATAACATAATACAATATAATATAATATAATATGTTCCGGGGCCTGAGATCCTGAGAGGAGGGAGAGGAGAGAGGAGACATCAGGTTACCCATGATGCACGGCGGTGGCGGTGGCGGCGGCGGCGGCGGCGGCGGGGCCTCGTTAGCGGGAGCTTCCGGCCTGCAGAGCCGCCAGCCATCTTTTAATTACACCGACCGACGCTCTCTGTTCCTCCGCTCAGAACGACAGCAATCATTTATCGTCTTTTTAATATTGTTTTAGATGCTCATTATGAATACACTTATTTGAATTTTTCTCCTGTGGGAGACCTATGGGCTACTGATATAAAAATGGATTTTATTTTGATTTGGAATAGTTTTTTATTGCCACATTATGAATAATGTGTGCGAGGCAGCGGTGAACAAACAGGAAGCCAGCGACAGAAACACAAGAAAGTATTTAACACACAGAGAGAGAGAAACTCTTCTCACTTTTAATGACTTCAGCCCTCGGTCACAAAGCCTTCAATCATAAATACAATATTCAAGTTAAGTCAAACTGACAAACCAAGAAACCAAGTGTGTGTGTGTGTGTGTGTGTGTGTGTGTGTGTGTTATAGTGTGTGTGTGTGTGTGTGTGTGTGACTATGTGTGTGTGAGACAGAGAGAGAGAATGAGTACACATATATGTGTGTGTGGCGCTAGGGTCTTAACCGTATCCATAAGTGACTGGAGTTCATATCTAAAGTCTCGTTATCCCTGCAGGCAGCCGACGGGGCCTCTTCCTGGGGTCCTTGCAGGCCAGGGTGTGGGTGGGGTCTCTAGCGTCCAGGGCTGTCGGGGGTCCTCTCTGCGCGTCGATACGTACATGCTGCGTGTATTGATCTCCGCGGGTGTTTTGGGTGCAGGACGCTCTATCGAGTTTCAACACACAACTGCTCAGTCTTCCCGACGACACGCCGAGCACCCGCACGCCCTTATGTCACTGGGGTGGGGGTGGGGGTGAGGGTGGGGGTGAGGGTGAGGGTGGGGGTGAGGCACCACGTGTTGAAATGCATCCGTCTCCATAGCGCCAACGGTTGTAATCTGCAGCAGCGCGTTGACACATCGCTAGCAGACAGCAGCCAGGAGCAGCAGTTCTAGTACGACTGGTGAGCATCCCGCGGAGAACCGCTTAAAACCGGCGCCCATCTCAGTCGTCTAATCTGCAACAAAACAAACAGAGTGAAGAAGATCTCTCATCACCCAGCGGAGCCCCGAGGGTCCGGGTTCTGACGCACTCCCTGCCAAGCGGTTTGCAGTGCAACCATCGCGACGGCGGTGGCAGTTGCGGCGGTGGCGGCGGTGGCGGCGGCACCGGCGCTAGTTAGCGGTGATGGTTAGCTGCCGGTGCGGCGGGAGTCATCTCCGTTAGCCCTCATAACCGCCCGGCTGATGTTCCCCGGGGGCGCCGCCGAGCGATCGACACATAACCGTTAAACTCTGCAGATGCACCTGGCATCCATTCCTGGATCCAAACATTCCTCAAAAGGTGCGCACACGAGCCTCCCGGGAAATAAACAGCGAGCGAGCTAATGATGCAAACGGCTTAATGTGGTGGCAACATTACCCCGGGCTCTCCGCGGCGGAGGTTAGCGCGCTGCGTTTATGTCCGCGCGGGACGGGCGGGGCCAGGCTCCACGCCGCGCTGGAAGGACCCCCGCGGAGCGCAGGGACCAACAAGATGTCAAAGTCAGTCGGCAAACTCCTCGTAGAATCAACGCCCTTTCAGGGGCCGCCCAGGGGCCACTCAGCGCTCTCACGGAATGACCTTCTGGTCGAGACACTTCCAACAGAACGCTTTATATCCTGTCCAGCTTCCTTCTCTTCCTTCTCTTCCTCGTGGAAACAGAGGAATTGATGTCTTTGTTTGTCTTTATTTGACCGAAATTGAAAGAGTTTTCTCGCTAACTAACTAATCTTCACCAAAGCTAACTAACATTCTGGAAATGGTATCCCCAAACATGAGGACAGTGTATTTCTAAACGGCCTTTACATGAGAGATATGAAATATGTCTTCCTGTGTTTTTGGTGCTCATTGCGCGATGACAAATGGTAAATGTTTAGTTTATCGTCCGGTGAAGTTGATTAGGTAACATTTACCATTTCCTCATTTTCTGAATGTGTTTCATCTCCCCCCGGAATATCAGGGCAGGGGCTAGCAGATGAACCAGAACCAGACCGGTCCCGGACCAGGACCGTTCCCGATGACCTCCACCAGACTGTGAGTTCTCTAATTGATTATGGGAATGATGAGCCGTGATTTGGGATAGTGGTGCATCTCCAAAAGTCTTCCCCGGGGAAACATCTTCCCCGCGCCGCGCCACCAGGCAGCTCAGTAACGCTATCTCCGCGCCCGCTCAGCTAGCACTTAGCCGCGCGTCCCCAGTGAACCCTTAGCGTGCTGGAGCGCCGCCAGAAGTCCAGGCGTCGACGCACCAATCAATGGCAGGAACTTTGGAAGCGCTGGCGAATGTGGCAGCAGGGAGGGGCGGAGCCTGGAGGGTGTAGATTACAGTAAATATAGCGGCGTTGGGACCCGGAGTAAAGCTGTTTGTTTTTGATCGCAGCGCGGGGACACCGGCAGAAAGATTAGCTCATTATCTGCGGTTGTTATGCTAGTGTTAAGTACGTGAGCCCCCAGCCCCTGATGAGAACACCGCGGGCTCCATTCTAATCATTTAGCTCGTCGTGATCCATCCAAACGTTGACATTCAGGGGCGTTCCTGCGCTGAGACACAAACCTGCAGTTCCCTCCGTTTTGGAGCTTTCCGCAACTCACAACGTCTCAGACTTGACTTCTCCTGCGAAACTTCTGTTGCTGTTCTCCGTGGAAGTTTGCTTCTGAGAGTTAATTTCTGGCCGGTCTGTTTAATGAGCCTCTGGAGACGTCGGGCAGCAGATGTGCTGCCGGGTGCAGGAGACCAGAGACCTGAGAGTCCCGACGTGTCCTAAGTTGGGCTGTCATTTGACCCCGTGACCCCGAGAAACCAAACTTGAGACGGAGCGATAGACACAGAGGTCAACAGTGAGTAGCTCCACTCAATAGAGAAATGCACACCGGCCAGGCATAAGTTAAGATAAGATAAGATAAGATAAGATAAGATAAGATAAGACAGAACTTTATTAATCCTGAAGGAAATTCTTGTGCCAGGTTGCATAGCAATACAGTACAATAAAACAATAGAGAAATACACAGAATAATAAAAATAAACTAACAGATTTACACATGTACAGTCAAAATATACAAATATATAAATATATCGGCAAGATAAGATATTCAGACGGTGAAAACAATTAGTCATAATTGAAGTGTAATACTGTGATAATAATAATAATGGTTAGGGGACGTATTGCACCTGATAGAAAGAATATTAAGAATATTGCACATAATGTTGAAAGGTAAGTTAAAAGAAAGTTATGAATGAGACGGTGGATAATTAGAGCCCACGAGAGGTACAGTATGTACACCATCAGAAAGACCAGGACGATACAAACCTCAGTTTAAGATACGATGAGGGGAGATTACATAAGATAACAGAAGATAAACTAATAGGATCAATTCAGAGACTTTCTCCGTCTTCAGTTCTGTGAGGTCGTTGAACTCATGTGATGATGTCACGCGTGTGAGGTCAGGGTTGTGATGTCATACATGGTGACGTCAGGGTTGTGATGTCATACATGTGATGCCAGGGTTGTGATGTCATACATGTGACGTCAGGGTTGTGATGTCATACATGTGATGTCAGGGTTATGATGTCATACATGTGATGCCAGGTATGTCCATACATGTGATGCCAGGGGTTGGGTCCATACATGTGATGCCAGGGTTGTGATTGTCATACATGGGATGCCAGGGTTGTGATGTCACGCGTGTGCGATGTTCTCTTCTCTTCTGTTGCTAATTAGTCGTCCATCTTGGCTTATTGTTCCTCTGGTTTAACGTTTAGATGAGCTAATTCCTCAAGCTAATATATTTAGCCGACGGGATGTGGCGCTGTTTAATCCTGTATCATTAGCCGTTAGCGTTATTGGAAACAGTATTAGCGCTGGCGTTCCGCGGCGCACCATCTACCTCCCACCTTGTCTAAGATTGGAGCGTGTAATTGTGTCATGAAGGCCTCATTCATTTAGCTAACGATATCTGCTCCGCTCCCATAATGAAAGCCATTCCTCAGCCGCTACCTGTGGACGCCGGACGCCGCGGCCGCGAAGCATGGCGCAAAATACTATCTGCTCAGCACCACGGACACGTTATAATTACACATTTATATGAAGATTATTATTAATAATATTGCTGATAATGATGATGATAATGATATGATAATATAATGCAACAACAACTATAACAGTAATCATAATCATTGCTATGATTATTCATATTTGTAGCATTCATCTAAATGTTTAAAATATTTGGCTGTGAACGCGGCTTTTATTACATTTTATAGAGCAGAAGAGATTTAGATTTAGAAACTAAATGAGCGAAAACACGCCCCTTTCCCCCTCCCCAACCTCCCTCCCTCCCTCCCCTTCTCTCTCTCTCTCTGTCCCTCTCTCTCTCTCACTCCCTCTCTCTCTCCTCTCTCTCTCTCCCACTCTCTCTCTCCCTCATCCCTCCCCCCTCCCTACCTTTCTCCACCTTTGACAAGTGTTGCTCTCACACACCTGTGATTGACAGGTGAGATGTGTTCAGCCAACCAGTCACTCTTAGCTGGTGGGGCGACGTCTCTCTCTAACTCCCACTGACAGAACCTTTAATGATCAGTATTAGGAGGTAGGAGAGGTCAGAGGTTAAGCGGCTG
>PIJE02000419.1:183055-188055 GCA_002895965.2 Coryphaenoides rupestris
CACACACACACACACACACACAGACACAGACACACACACACACACAGACACACGCACACACACAGACACACAGACACACGCACACACACACACACAGACGCACACACACAGACACACACACACACACACACAGACACACACACACACACACACACACACACACACAGACACACACACACACACACGCACACACAGACGCACACACACAGACGCACACACACACACACACACACACACAGACACACACAGATACACACACACACAGACACACACACACACGCACACACATGCCACTGAGTTCCCCTCCTCTTCTCTCTCTCTCTCTCTCCCCTCCTTTGCTCTGTGATCTGAATCAGTGTGTCAGACAACCAGTAGAGATCATTAGAGACCATAGAGCCCAGTAAGGACCAGCAGAGACCAGACTGCAGCTGATGTCAGCTGACAGAGCTCCTCACTGGACTATTGATCCGTTCCTCCGCCATCTTGGAGACACAGCCTCCCATGGTGATGATGTCATCAGCCTGAGAGCGTGTGATTGGCTGAGCTGCGGGGTTGTAATTGATGATAGGATGTTTGTTTTATGTCTCTGCTATCGCTGCCCCCCCCCCCCCCTCGCTCGCCCCCTCGCTCGGCCCCGCCGCTGCACTTGCTGTCAAAACAGAGCGAGCGTCTCCCCAATGAAGACGAATTACACTCCCCCGGCCTGAGAGAGAGAGAGAGAGAGACAGAGAGAGAGAGAGACAGAGAGAGAGAGAGACAGAGAGAAAGAGAGCGAGAGGGAGAGAGAGACAGAGAGAGGGAGAGAGAGAGAGACAGAGAGAGATAAGTCGATGGTTTCTTATGTGGATTAAACATTACTTTAATACGCTGAATCACTGCTTGACTGGGAAACATTTCCTACAGCAGATATATTACTACATCTGGTATCTTTATTAATAAACCAAATATATTAATACATCCAGCATGGATATTATTATATCACATAGAAATATATCTGGTATATTAATATAGCATATACTGTATTTTTATATATCTGGTATCTATATTAATAAACCAGATATATTAATATATTTATCAGGGATAGGATTCGTACAATCAGAGTAGATGTTTTAACACACACACACACACAGTTCACAGTTCACACACCCTGACTTAAAGGTTCTCACTACACCATCCATTAGTGGTGACCTTTGACCTGAGCGGTTGTGATCACATGATTGTGCAACAGAGAGGTCGCTCTCGCTTGTCAAAACACGGGTGTTGATGGCCGACCTCCTGATGCATTGTGGGAGATAAGAGCGCCAGGCCGCGGTGGCAGTCACAACATCTTGTCTGTCCTTCAGCACCTCCCTGGACCGGAGGACAGTCTTCCTCCTCCTCCTCCTCCTCCTCCTCCCCAGGGTCCACCCAGGTCTGAACCAAGACCTCTGGACTAGACCAAGAACCTCTGGACTGGACCAAGAATCTCTGGAATGGACCAAGAACCTCTGGACCGGACCAATAACCTCTGGACCGGACCAAGAACCTCTGGAATGGACCAAGAACCTCTGGTTGGGCCCAAGACTTCCAGACCGGACCAAGGCCACGTCCGCACTAACTAAAACACGAGACCAGCGTTTCCCTCGCTAGGGAAGAGTGAGTTCATGCCTTCTCTCGGCACGTGTCCAGAACGCCACCGCTGGCCGCCAGGATCTGTCTGGATCACGTCACAATCAGAAGTGTTCTCGAGAACCCTCGGCTTCCAAGTGTTCTCCTCGGGCTACACGACAACACGAGAGCCGCATGTTTAAATCCTCCACTGCGGCGCCATCTTTAGTGTTGACAGACGGCCGCAAGCGGAGAGGAAAAAATGATGTGTTTGCAAACGTCTCATCTATAGAGTAATGGTAGTAGTGCTACTCGTAGTGGTAGTAGTAGTAGTAGTAGTAGTAGTAGTAGTAGTAGTAGTAGGAGTAGTAGTCGGAGTACTAGTAGGAGTGGTAGTAGTCTATTGTCATCTGTAGGAATGGTTCCGGACCAGGGAGTCGTGGGTCCCATGGGGTCTCTACTGCAGGGTTTTAGGGTCCTGTATGGAGTGATCTGGATCAGATCAGACACTCAGTGGCATGTCCTACAGGGGGGGGTCTGGTCTCAGGGGGGTCTGGTCTCAGCGGGGGGGGGGGGGGGGGGGTTCTGGTGTGTGTGCGTGCGTGTGTGTGTGTGGTTGTGTGTGGGTCTCTGTTTGTGTGGGTGGGGTGAGGGGGGGGGGAGGGGGGGTGTGGTCTCAGGGGGGTACACTGATCTGAATCCCCTCCAGGATTAGCGTCAGCATGGATCAGTCCCCGCCGCCTGCGGCCATATTGACGACCTCCGCTTTTAAACACGAGCAATAATCACCCGTTAGCCAGCGACCCTAATGACAACATGTCTGTCGTCATAGCGACCAGGTGGTTGCCAGGTTTGATGACTCACATCAAGGACAAGGAACCAAATAGGGCGAAGGTAGCGTTGTTTGCTCATCCCCCCCACACCCCCCCTCCTCCCCTCCTACCCAGTTCTCACTCTGACCTCCTCACTCACCCTCCCACACACACAGACACACACACACACACACACACACACACACACACACACACACACACACACACACACACACACACACACACACATATACACACACACACACACACACACACACACACACACACACACACACACATACACACATACACACACACACACACACACACACACACACACACACACACACACACACACACACACACACACACACACACACACATACACACACGCACACACATACACACACACACACATATGTCATTGTCTCTTGCCCCCACAGTTCGAAGCAAAATGCAGTGCATTGCATGTTCTTTGGATGGACGGGGCATGTTCTACTACATGTTATAATGTATGTTCTACTACATGTTATAGTGTATGTTCTACTACATGTTATAGTGTATGTTCTACTACATGTTATAGTGTATGTTCTACTACATGTTATAGTGTATGTTCTACTACATGTTATAATGTATGTTCTACTACATGTTATAGTGTATGTTCTACTACATGTTATAGTGTATGTTCTACTACATGTTATAGTGTATGTTCTACTACATGTTATAATGCATGTTCTACTACATGTTATAGTGTATGTTCTACTACATGTTATAGTGTATGTTCTACTACATGTTATAGTGTATGTTCTACTACATGTTATAGTGTATGTTCTACTACATGTTATAGTGTATGTTCTACTACATGTTATAGTGTATGTTCTACTACATGTTATAGTGAACGTTATAGTGGCGACAGTGTATGTTTCGGTGGTGATGGTGAATGCTTTAGTAAAGTTGTGGTAAATTGCAGAAAGCATTTGATCAGTTGATGAAGTGTTGAGGCAGAGTGAGGGAGTATTAACATGAAGCATAACATGAACCACAGCACTCAGATGACAGGTCTGTAGCCGCAGGCAGGGCAGGCTTCAGACCAACGAGCACTTTGCTCTGACACTCAGCTAAAAGACGAATGGCGTGAGAGCTAGCGGCGTGAGAGCTAGCGGCGTGAGAGCTAGCGGCGTGAGAGCTAGCGGCGTGAGAAGCTAGCGGCGTGAGAGCTAGCGACCTTAGAACTAATATTACACACACTCGGTGACAGAGTTGGTCGGTGACAGAGAGGCCGCCGGTGAAAGGAACCACTCTGATTGGCTGTTCAGCTGAAGCCAGTCAGTGCACAAGAAGAGACACGGAAGTCGGCAAAGCAACAAACGACTTTCATCCAGAGGACTGAGAGCAGCCGTGCATTTTTATCGCTCATTTAGAAGGAGCAACATAACCGACGGTGGTGTGTTCATGTTCAATGTCTGTCTCAACACGATGGTTTGTATATCCACAGCCTGACTGCTTCCTGTTTCCCTTTTTGAACAACGAGTACAGATCAGTTGGTACGGAGAGTCATTTCCTGTCACGCGGCGCAGAGCGTACGAGCTAGCGAGCCGCTGGCCCTCGTCTTCGCGGTGCGTTCAAGTGCTCCTTTTTGGTCCGGACAAAGGAGACGTGAGGCGACGCGAAACAATCGGCCGCCGTTCTTTGACATCTGACGTGGGCTCGGTGTGTCAGGGCGCTGGCGTGATGATGCTACGCTACGCTAGCAGGGTCCCCTGGCGCGGGGCCAGGCGGAGGGCCAGGTGCTACGCTCTTGGCTAGCTTCCACAACGTTATTGCTCCGCTCTCTCAGGTCCTCTGTGTGCGGAGAGGGAGGCGCTCATCCAGCACCATGAACACAACGAGAGAGTCCAACATACCATAATAATAATAATTATTATAATTATAATTATAATACTGTAACAATAAAAAAGACTCCGCCTCTGTGGCACTCACCGGCCGCGTTAGCATGTCATCATGTTGGCAAATGGCGGTGCTAATGAACACAATGATTAGGGGGAATATTAAGGAGCGCGGTTGTTGTACAGCAGAGTTAGGCGTGTTCTAACGCCAGCGCGTCGTGTTAGCCGGGCTGTAGCCGGCCGCGGCGAGCGCGGGGACGGAGGAAAGAAAGCAAAATGTAATTTCCTCACAATTAGAACCTCTCCCTGGTAACGAGATCTGAGCGGCGGTCTCTGGGTGTTGGTCATTAGTTTCCTCCTCACCGGCCGCCCCTCCAACAGGAAACTCAATTCATCAGACGCAGGCGAGACTTCATTTCACATCAGGCCGACGGGAGCGCCGATGCCACGGGCGTTTTCATTCACCGCGAGCCGCGCGCCGCGGACGTCTGCACAATAAACACAGCGGGGCGAGCGGGAACAGGGAAACCCATTAGAGAGAGAGAGAATGAGAGCGCTAACTAACTTCTAGCTCGGTCTATCACAGCCAATGGGCTTCAGAGGCTTATTGGCTCATCACGAAGAGCTGCAGCTAATTACTGCTAGAAGAGATCCTGTTGTCGAGTATTAGAAAGAACCGGCAGTTCAACTGACTGCTCCTGGATCCTCTCTTGTA
>PIJE02000419.1:193055-209258 GCA_002895965.2 Coryphaenoides rupestris
TTATTAGCCGCCCGACCCCGCCGGCTCGTAAACACGGTGGTCAGACGAGGGTCAAACAGAGTTCCAAACGACCCCCGGACCCTCGTATCCGGGGGTCGGGCGCAGATCAGAAACTGAGGGATTAACTTCACGTGTGTGAGGTTACTTTTCAGTCGCTGCAACTAATGTGGAGGTCGCATGTGAGCGACCCGCGGCCTCAAACACAAAGAAGACCTGCAGTGAAACGACAACACAACACAACAACACAACGTTAAGACGAAGAACAACACAACAACAACAACACAACGACAAGCCTGCACCCACCCACACAGCAAAGCAGACCTTCAGAGGCCAGAGGCAACACAACAACAAGACATCAGAACAACACAACATTAAGACACAGAACAACACAACAACACAACAACACAACAACACAACAGAATACAGAATACAACACCACCACCACCACCACCACCACCACCAACACCACCACCAACCACCACCACCACCACCACCACCAACACCAACCAACACCACCACCACCACCACCACCACCAACAACACAGCAACAGAAGCATCTACAAGAGAGGATCCAGGAGCAGTCAGTTGAACTGCCGGTTCTTTCTAATACTCGACAACAGGATCTCTCTAGCAGTAATTAGCTGCAGCTCTTCGTGATGAGCCAATAAGCCTCTGAAGCCCATTGGCTGTGATAGACCGAGCTAGAAGTTAGTTAGCCGCTCATTCTCTCTCTCTCTAATGGGTTTCCCTGTTCCCGCTCGCCCCGCTGTGTTTATTGTGCAGACGTCCGCGGCGCGCGGCTCGCGGTGAATGAAAACGCCCGTGGCATCGGCGCTCCCGTCGGCCTGATGTGAAATGAAGTCTCGCCTGCGTCTGATGAATTGAGTTTCCTGTTGGAGGGCGGCCGGTGAGGAGGAAACTAATGACCAACACCCAGAGACCGCCGCTCAGATCTCGTTACCAGGGAGAGGTTCTAATTGTTGAGGAAATTACATTTTGCTTTCTTTCCTCCGTCCCCGCGCTCGCCGCGGCCGGCTACAGCCCGGCTAACACGACGCGCTGGCGCTTGAACACGCTAACTCTGCTGTACAACAACCGCGCTCCTTAATATTTCCCCCTAATCATTGTGTTCATTAGCACCGCCATTTGCCAACATGATGACATGCTAACGCGGCCGGTGAGTGCCAACAGAGGCTGAGTCTTTTTTATTGTTTACAGTATTATAATTATAATTATAATAATTATTATTATTATGGTATGTTGGACTCTGCTCGTTGTGTTCATGGTGCTGGATGAGCGCCTCCCTCTCCTGCACACAGAGGACCTGAGAGAGGCGGAGCAATAACGTTGTGGAAGCTAGCCAAGAGCGTAGCACCTGGCCCTCCGCCTGGCCCCGCGCCAGGGGACCCTGCTAGCGTAGCGTAGCATCATCACGCCAGCGCCCTGACACACCGAGCCCACGTCAGATGTCAAAGAACGGCGGCCGATTGTTTCGCGTCGCCTCACGTCTCCTTTGTCCGGACCAAAAAGGAGCACTTGAACGCACCGCGAAGACGAGGGCCAGCGGCTCGCTAGCTCGTACGCTCTGCGCCGCGTGACAGGAAATGACTCTCCGTACCAACTGATCTGTACTCGTTGTTCAAAAAGGGAAACAGGAAGCAGTCAGGCTGTGGATATACAAACCATCGTGTTGAGACAGACATTGAACATGAACACACCACCGTCGGTTATGTTGCTCCTTCTAAATGAGCGATAAAAATGCACGGCTGCTCTCAGTCCTCTGGATGAAAGTCGTTTGTTGCTTTGCCGACTTCCGTGTCTCTTCTTGTGCACTGACTGGCTTCAGCTGAACAGCCAATCAGAGTGGTTCCTTTCACCGGCGGCCTCTCTGTCACCGACCAACTCTGTCACCGAGTGTGTGTAATATTAGTTCTAAGGTCGCTAGCTCTCACGCCGCTAGCTTCTCACGCCGCTAGCTCTCACGCCGCTAGCTCTCACGCCATTCGTCTTTTAGCTGAGTGTCAGAGCAAAGTGCTCGTTGGTCTGAAGCCTGCCCTGCCTGCGGCTACAGACCTGTCATCTGAGTGCTGTGGTTCATGTTATGCTTCATGTTAATACTCCCTCACTCTGCCTCAACACTTCATCAACTGATCAAATGCTTTCTGCAATTTACCACAACTTTACTAAAGCATTCACCATCACCACCGAAACATACACTGTCGCCACTATAACGTTCACTATAACATGTAGTAGAACATACACTATAACATGTAGTAGAACATACACTATAACATGTAGTAGAACATACACTATAACATGTAGTAGAACATACACTATAACATGTAGTAGAACATACACTATAACATGTAGTAGAACATACATTATAACATGTAGTAGAACATACACTATAACATGTAGTAGAACATACACTATAACATGTAGTAGAACATACACTATAACATGTAGTAGAACATACACTATAACATGTAGTAGAACATACATTATAACATGTAGTAGAACATACACTATAACATGTAGTAGAACATACACTATAACATGTAGTAGAACATACACTATAACATGTAGTAGAACATACACTATAACATGTAGTAGAACATACATTATAACATGTAGTAGAACATACACTATAACATGTAGTAGAACATACATTATAACATGTAGTAGAACATACACTATAACATGTAGTAGAACATACACTATAACATGTAGTAGAACATACATTATAACATGTAGTAGAACATACCCGTCCATCCAAAGAACATGCAATGCACTGCATTTTGCTTCGAACTGTGGGGGCAAGAGACAATGACATATGTGTGTGTGTGTGTGTGTGTGTGTGTGTGTGTGTATGTGTGTATGTGTGTGTATGTGGTGTGTGTGTGTGTGTGTGTGTGTGTGTGTGTGTGTGTGTGTGTGTGTGTGTGGTGTGTGTGTGTGTTGGTGTGTGTGTGTGTGTGTTGTGTGTGTGTGTGTGTGTGTGTGTGTCGTGTGTGTGTGTGTGTGTGTGTGTGTGTGGTGTGCAACGTGTGACGTGTGTGTTGGGCAAAGAGGGTGGGGTGGGGGGGGGGGGGGGGGGGGGGGGGGGGGGGGGGGGGGGGGGGGGGGGGGGGGGGGGGGGGGGGGGGGGGGGGGGGGGGGGGGGGGGGAGGAGCCAAACAAAACAGCAGTACCAGCAGTACCAGTGTATGGCTGGTACCCCCCGCCCCCCACAACCCCCTCCTCCCTCCCTCCCTCTCTCTCTCCCACCAGCAGCACAACCATCAGGTGGAAGACCCTCCCACCCCCCGCGGGCCCCTAGGGCCCCCAGGGGCCGGCATCCCTGCCAGAGGACTGGATCAGCCACAGGCCACTCGCAGGCTGACAGTGGGCCTGTCTAATGGGCCTGGCTGTTTATTTGCTAGCGCCTGGAAGTGGATTAGCTGGAGGTAATTATGGTTAATGATCCTCCTCGCCCCGCTGATCTGTAGTCCTGCCGCTGGCTAGCGTAGCCGGCGGCGCCATTAGCGTTGGCTAATGTTACCTATTAGAGCGGGGGGGGGGGGGGGGGGCGGAGCTATGGCCGGCGCGCGTGCGGAGGGGGGAGGGGCTAACCGTGGCTGGCAGGAACAACGTCTCCATGTGGACGCTGGGCTCTGAGAACGTTACAGAGGTTCAGACGTTTACATCTCAGCATCTTTTCAAAACCAGATCGACGTTTTTGTTGAACTCTCGCTTGTTTGATTTTCCAATAAAACATCGGATTTTCTGAAAGGATTTCCCAACAATGGAGACATAAGCAATGGAAGAAGACTGTTTGGCGTCAGCTCAAGCTTGTCGGCTACAGGCTAACGCTACGGGCTAACGCTACATTTGACATGAGCCGTCCTCACTGCGGCCGCTCCCCGTACGTTAGCGATGCTATCTTCACGATCTCCGCGGTACACTGGTTTCCCCCCCCCCCCCCCCCCCCCCCCCCCGCCGTGCCTAATGCTACTACCGTCCACTTAATGCCGCCGGCCAGGGTTAGCACTATGCTATCCGCGTAGCGTAGCGGCAACCTGAGAGCTGAGATGATGAGGGACATGGAGACCTTCCTCCTCCTCCTCCTCCTCCTCCTCCTCCTCCACCCGTCTGTCGGGTGCAGCAGTAATAGCAACAAAGTGGTTTTTCCACCCAAAACGAAGTTTGGGCGCCCGGTCCCGCGAGCACCGCGAGGCGCGAAGACGACAGGACACTTGGGGGTTAAACGGATTACCTCGTGCCAAACGCTCTCCTCTCAGACACATTTTCCTGCTTTTCCAGTAATTTTTGAAAGCCTCCATTCCGTAATAAAATATCACTTTTTGTGCATTTTGTGCATTAAACGACCTCGTCTCGTTCCTACTTGATGATAATCTCATTTCCCAACAGCGAATTCCCATCTCCGCTCCTAAAGCACTCTGCAGGAGGAGATGAGGATGACCATAGCGGGGAGGGGGGGGGGGGGGGGTCGGGGGGGCTCAAAGATGGCGTCAGGGTTCCCTTTGACCTTCCTCCCTCCCCCACCTCCCCCACCTCCCCCACCTCCCTCACCCCTGGACCACCACCACCACGGCATCCAGAGCAGATCTCTGAGGACCACTCATAATGGGCTCTAAAGCCTCGTAATGCAGATGATTACCCAGAATGCAGCGGGAGCCCCCCAGACCTCCACTTAGAGAGGGTGGGGGGGGGGGGGGGGTGAGGAGGAGGTTGGCGTGGGGGCGGGGGGGGGGGGGGTGTGTTATGTATCTCCGTGGACGGGAGATCCTGGCGGTAGGAACGGAGCCTCCCGCCACGACCACGACCATCGCGCGGACGCCCAGGTGCCTTCCAGACGCGCGTTATTGAAACTCGGAGCGATTAAGAGCAGGAGGAGGCGCACTACACAAGCACACAGCTCCAGGTGAGCCCCCCCGCCCGGACGGGAACCAATCAGACGCCGGGAAGGAAACGAGCCGTCCAAACGAGCCCCCCCCCCCCCGCCGGTTATTGTGGCCCCCGACTGATTCTATTGGAGTGTGATTATGTGTGTGTGTGTGTGTGTGTGTGTGTGTGTGTGAGTGTTCAGGAGTCAGGGATGCAGCGGTCGACTCGCTGGCTGCATTAGTCCGCTGTGTTCTTTGTCTTCTGGTTCCACGGTTCTGCGTTCAGCACGTCGGGACTCGGAGACGTAGAGCAGACCAGCGTAGAGCTGCAGGCCGCTAACCTGGACACAAGAGGGGGGGGGGGGGGGGGGGATGTACATGAACCCACACGACAAGAAAGTCCGGAAACAAAACCGCGGTTGAAAATATGTTGAAAAGGCAGAACATCCGTGTGGAAAATATGTTGAAAAATGTATCAAATGTGATGCTGGAAACCACCGGCTGCTTACATGTCCTCCTCCTGTCTGTCCAGAACACAACAACAACAACAACAACAACAACAAGTCACTGTTTCTGCTTCTCACTCGGTCAACCAGTGACTACCTGAAGCTTGAAACTCGGCAGAGCTCGGCAACGCTACGTAGCTAAGCTCTGGGAGGACAGCATGTCTTCACTTCGGTCCTTGGCTTGTGTCGTGCCATCTCTGAGTGGCCGGGCGGATCTCCACAGATCTCCACAGATCTCCATAGATCTCCATAGATCTCCGCAGATCTCCACAGATCTCCACAGATCTCCACGCGCGTGCTCAAGGTGCTCAGCGTAGTCATTTGGCCCTCAGCCCTCAAAGTAACGAGCATCTTGCTGTAGGATGCTACACGAGGAGTTAGGAGGCATCTCGCTCTAGGATGCTACACGAGGAGTTAGGAGGCATCTCGCTCTAGGATGGTACACGAGGCGTTAGGAGGCATCTCGAGGTGGCAGCTCGGTGTTAGCCGCAACGTCCACGAGAGATCCTTGAGGTCTTTGTTCTCGCGGCGTTCACACTGGACAACACCAGCATGGCTAACGCTAACAATGGGGCGGTATCCTTCTATGGGTCCGGTTAGCAGACGCTTCGATCCACAGGAACTTAGTGAACTCAGGTTCTTGTTACTAAGGAGCAGGTAGGAGTTAGGAGGCATCTTGCTCTAGGATGCTACACGAGGAGTTAGGAGGCATCTCGCTCTAGGATGCTACACGAGGAGTTAGGAGGCATCTCGCTCTAGGATGCTACACGAGGAGTTAGGAGGCATCTCGCTCTAGGATGCTACACGAGGAGTTAGGAGGCATCTCGCTCTAGGATGCTACACGAGGAGTTAGGAGGCATCTCGCTCTAGGATGCTACACGAGGAGTTAGGAGGCATCTTGAGGTGGCAGCTCGGTGTTAGCCGCTACGCTAGCGGGCGGAGCCTCTAATGTATGCCTCATCCTGCCCCGAACCAAACTCCCAGCATGCCTTGCCAGACACTTTAATTACCTCTCGGTGTGAAGCTGAGCGCGACCCCCAGATCGTGACAGACAGGTGCGGCTGGTGATTAATTAAAATAATAAAGAGGGGGGGGGGGCATTGATCTGCTCCGTGACAATGAGGCCTTGAGGCATCACACCCCTCCCCCGGCCGGCCGTGCACGGGGAGAAGGCCCCTGTGTGTGTGTGTGTGTGTGTGTGTGTGTGTGTGTGTGTGTGTGTGTGTGTGTGTGTGTGTGTGTGTGTGTGTGTGTGAGTGTGTTGGTTTATGGACTTGTGCAAGCAGGTGTTTGTGTGTTTGAAAGTGTGATTGATGTGTGTGTGTGTGCGTGTGTGTGTGCGTGCGTGTGCGTGCATGTGAGTGTGTGTGTGTGTGTGTGTGTGCGTGTGCGTGTGCGGTGTGGTGGGTGTGTGTGTGTGTGGCAAATGCCCTAAACGTAAATGCAACTGTGTGTGTTTAGGGTTGGGGGGGGGTGGGTCTATGGTCTATTATTAGCACCTTGTCGATATTATTCTACCTAAACTATAGCTGGTCTTTGGCGTCTGGTTTGTGGGATCTGGTCTTGGAGAACTCTGGTCTAGATCTGGTCTACGGGAGTCTTTCTGAGTGCCCCCGGCCCCGCCCCCCATCCCCTCGTCCCCCCATCCCCCTCCCCCCTCCATCTCAGAGATGAAGTTAATAAAAGTTCTCCCCGGGGGTTCATCAGCCCTAATGTCCGTATAGATTACAGCGGAGAGACAGATCCAGAGAGAGAGAGAGAGGACGGCATTCTGGGTGATGTGCCCTGAGAGAGAGGGATGAGGACCTGAGAGAGGCCTGCTTATTGTCCCGTCCGTCGGGCCGTTCTGAGTGACGTCCTGGACCCTCGCCTGTCACAGAAGGATGAGCTGACGTGGTAAACAAACAAACAAACAAACAAGTACACAAAGGAATCAATAAATATATAAATATATACATACGTAGGTGAACAAATAAATGAACAAACAAATTAAAAAAATGAATGAATAAATACAGAAGGCCTACATGCATACATGAATAAATACAGAAATAAATATATAATCATTAATAATCATCAAGCAGGCCTATATATAATATTGTGGATCTAAATCATGACCAGGTTTATGTAGAGGAGAAGCTTTAATGATGAAGAGCAATTAGGAAATAATTGGACAGTTTGATCTCACTTGAGCTCTACATGGGAAAAAAAACACAATTATTAAAAAAGTGAATCAAAGTTGAGCTTGGAGGAGATGTTTCAGAGACGAGGCCGTTATTACATCAAGAGGCCTTTTGAGATAACGTCCCTCACACCGTTCAGGATGAAACATGGATGATTTCAACCCACGCCTATTTATAATACAGTAGACTTTTTATAGTATAGTCTCAGATATAAACCTGTTTTATAGTACATTTGATGTACATTAAGGGCATTTGGCAGACGCTTTCATCCAAAGCGATTTACATTAAGTACATTTGTCGAAAGCAATATATCGATGTGGTATAAAGACAAGAATGGAACAGTTTTCAAGCATTCATAATTCTCAGATTAACTCATTTTATAGTATAGTTTATCTTATTTTATAGTCCTGGATGTAAAGCTGTGTGCAGCAGCAGTGATTTCCAGGCGAGGGGCCCCTACCTTCCGGTCCCCACCCAGGGCCCTCATCCTGAAACCTGAGCAGGTTGCTGTGCTCTCGGTGTCTCCTTGTTGTTAGCCGCCTGCAGGCCTGCATGTCCTCCAGGAGACACGCTGCCCTGCTCAGCGGCTCCCCGGCAGCCCGGGCGCGGCGGGAGCCGAACCCGCGGCCCGCTGTGATGCCGCTGTAATGCTCAACACTTCAGACACGTTTTCAGGGTTCAAATTGGTTGTCTTCAAATTAGGCTGACTCTAAATTTCACAGGTCATTTTAAATAAGCAGGAATATTGGTATTTTATAGCCTCTTATTAACTAATGTCGCCATTTGTTATAATATTGTTGTTGTTATATTTGTATTCTGTATTGTATTTGTTCTTAGGCTACTCAACTGGTAGGATATGGACTATAGAAATATGTTTAGGGTAAGTGATCACTTATATTAACTTAGGAGTCCTAACTAATTGATCTTTTTCCTCCAGGTTCCAGGAGAACAATAAGGATCATATGGATGATTGTTGTGTATTAATATTAATATTCAGCCTGCGTGGTTTCAGAGGTCAAACCCTCCTGGTGGTGGAGGCTCTCACCCGCCACCTAGTGGACACGTGGAGAATGACACCTTCCTGTCAACTGTCCAAACATAAACCCTCAACATAAACCCTAAAGATAAACCCTCAACATAAACCCTAAAGATAAACCCTCAACATAAACCCTAAAGATAAACCCTCAACATAAACCCTAAAGATAAACCCTAAAGATAAACCCTCAACATAAACCCTAAAGATAAACCCTCAACATAAACCCTAAAGATAAACCCTAAAGATAAACCCTCAACATAAACCCTAAAGATAAACCCTCAACATAAACCCTAAAGATAAACCCTCAACATAAACCCTAAAGATAAACCCTAAAGATAAACCCTCAACATAAACCCTAAAGATAAACCCTCAACATAAACCCTAAAGATAAACCCTAAAGATAAACCCTAAAGATAAACCCTCAAAGATAAACCCTCAACATAAACCCTAAAGATAAACCCTCAACATAAACCCTCAACATAAACCCTAAAGATAAACCCTCAACATAAACCCTAAAGATAAACCCTCAACATAAACCCTAAAGATAAACCCTCAACATAAACCCTAAAGATAAACCCTCAACATAAACCCTCAAAATAAACCCTCAACATAAACCCTAAAGATAAACCCTCAACATAAACCCTAAAGATAAACCCTCAACATAAACCCTAAAGATAAACCCTCAACATAAACCCTCAAAGATAAACCCTAAAGATAAACCCTCAACATAAACCCTAAAGATAAACCCTCAACATAAACCCTCAAAATAAACCCTCAACATAAACCCTAAAGATAAACCCTAAAGATAAACCCTAAAGATAAACCCTCAACATAAACCCTAAAGATAAACCCTCAACATAAACCCTAAAGATAAACCCTCAACATAAACCCTAAAGATAAACCCTAAAGATAAACCCTAAAGATAAACCCTCAACATAAACCCTAAAGATAAACCCTCAACATAAACCCTAAAGATAAACCCTCAACATAAACCCTAAAGATAAACCCTCAACATAAACCCTAAAGATAAACCCTCAACATAAACCCTAAAGATAAACCCTCAACATAAACCCTCAAAGATAAACCCTCAACATAAACCCTAAAGATAAACCCTCAACATAAACCCTAAAGATAAACCCTCAACATAAACCCTAAAGATAAACCCTCAACATAAACCCTAAAGATAAACCCTAAAGATAAACCCTCAACATAAACCCTAAAGATAAACCCTCAACATAAACCCTCAAAATAAACCCTAAAGATAAACCCTCAACATAAACCCTAAAGATAAACCCTCAACATAAACCCTAAAGATAAACCCTCAACATAAACCCTAAAGATAAACCCTCAACATAAACCCTAAAGATAAACCCTAAAGATAAACCCTCAACATAAACCCTCAAAAATGAAACCCTCAACATAAACCCTAAAGATAAACCCTCAACATAAACCCTAAAGATAAACCCTCAAATAAACCCCTCAACATAACCCAAAGATAAACCCTCAACATAAACCCTAAAGATAAACCCTCACATAAACCCTCAACATAACCCTAAAGATAAACCCCTAAAGATAAACCCTCAACATAAAACCTCAACATAAAGGCCTAAAAGATAAACCTCAACATAAAGCCTAAAGATAAACCCTCAACATAAACCCTCAAAATAAACCCTCAACATAAACCCTAAAGATAAACCCTAAGATAAACCCTCAACTAAACCTCACATAAAGCCTAAAGATAAACCTCAACATAAACCCTCAAAATAAACCCTCAACATAAACCCTAAAGATAAACCCTCAACATAAAGCCTAAAGATAAACCCTCAACATAAACCCTCAAAATAAACCCTCAACATAAACCCTAAAGATAAACCCTAAAGATAAACCCTCAACATAAACCCTAAAGATAAACCCTCAACATAAACCCTAAAGATAAACCCTAAAGATAAACCCTCAACATAAACCCTAAAGATAAACCCTCAACATAAACCCTCAACATAAACCCTAAAGATAAACCCTAAAGATAAACCCTAAAGATAAACCCTCAACATAAACCCTAAAGATAAACCCTAAAGATAAACCCTCAACATAAACCCTAAAGATAAACCCTAAAGATAAACCCTAAAGATAAACCCTAAAGATAAACCCTCAACATAAACCCTAAAGATAAACCCTAAAGATAAACCCTCAACATAAACCCTAAAGATAAACCCTAAAGATAAACCCTAAAGATAAACCCTAAAGATAAACCCTAAAGATAAACCCTAAAGATAAACCCTCAAGATAAACCCTAAACCCTCTTTTAACATCACACGGTAAATTAGTTCGTTATTTCACTTACCAGCCCCCTTATTGTTTTTCAATGCGCTTAGATGATATACATGTTTATTACAGATGGTAATAATAATAATAATCATAATCATCATAATCATAATACTAATTATATATATTAGATAATATAACTTATGTTTATATAAGTTATATACATATACATATAGCCTACTGTTGTATAGGCTATATGCTTTGATTGTTTGATTTTATTATTTAGGAATTCACTTTGGATAAATGTGACTAAATATAAATCTTTCTACATATTTTCTATGGTTTCTCTATATTATATATATTTAGATAAATATTGCCGTTTTATTTGATGGTTGTTCGTAGCCGTAGTTGTATTAGATGTTGTGTATCAGTGTTGCACAGAGGGCAGCATCCAGGAGGAGCACCTCCTCCTTCTCCTCCTCCTCGTCGTCCTCCTCCTCCTCCTCCTCCTCCTCCTCCTCCTCTATCCACGTTCTGCTGCTCATGGATCAATTAAACTTCTGGAGAACCCTCCCGGCCCCGCCGCGGGAAAGGGAAATGCAATTTCCCAGAGGCAAGCTGTTTGGCCCCACGGGTGGAGCCAGCGGGTGGAGCAGCCAGCAGGTGAAGCTGCCAGCGGGTGGAGCAGCCAGCAGGTGGAGCAGCCCTTAGTGCTGGTAATATTAGCTCCACTCCACTTTGATTGAGGGATCCATTAATTGCAGCGCTCTGCCAAGGGCCCCGCGACCCCTGCTGACCCCTGCTGACCCCTGGACATCAGGTTACGGGCGGCCGGGGAAGGAGCTCTGGTCTCCGCCTGGTGGTGGTGGGGGGGTGTTGCACCACCTTGTTGTCCACTCTACTGTCAACAACAATTTGTCGTCTTTGGAAATGCACCTGTGTGTGTGTGTGTGTGTGTGTGTGTGTGTGTGTGTGTGTGTGTGTGTGTGTGTGTGTGTGTGTGTGTGTGTGTGTGTGTGTGTGTGTGTGTGTGCATTCCATTCTTTGTAACACAAGATAAACAAAAAGATTGAAAAATGTGAGCTTAAAACATTTTCTCTCAAAACGTAAAATAAATCCACGATATATCTCCTCTGGCGCCGAACAGCAAGGTGAGACCAACACAACACATTAAGTCCAGCACTATTGTGTGTGTGTGTGTGTGTGTGTGTGTGTGTGTGTGTGTGTGCGCGTCTGTGTGTTTGCTGACAGCTCATTGGCTGAGAGCACTTGGCACAGCCCAATCACCTCCAGGCTAAAATGACAAACAGTCATGTGCAGGCCCTGCAGCGCGCTATCCATCTCGCGATAGCATTAGCCGCCCCGAGCCAGCGCAGCGGCGGGCTCGGGTTTCAGCAGAATAATTCCTGACATGATTGCGAGGCTTGTATGCAATTAAGCAGCCGAGATGTGCTGATGCAAAGCCTTCGCAAGGAGGAGGAGGAGGAGGAGGAGGAAGAGGAGGAGGAGGAGGGAGGAGGCAGAGCGCTGTCCTGAACGCATCCCGGCTGCTGCGCTATTTACAAACCCATGAGTGAAAAGCTCTTTATCTCCTCTGCTCCTCCTCTAGGAAGTATCGTTCTTCCGGGGGTATTTCGGAACGCTGCGATCATCAGACGTCAGCCACCACCTCTGAAGTGGGAGATGTAGGCGTAACTTTAGATACGTCGTCTGTGTTTAAACGCCACTCTCCCCGGGTCGGGAGCACGGCTGCTCCACGCTATAGGACGGGGCGTTGGAAACAGATACCTGATTGTATTAGTGTCTCTCCTGCACGCTGTTGTCACCTAGCTGACCGATTATGGGCAATTACCTGCTCTGTCGGAATCCTAGCCGAATAGATTGAATTCAGATTGATTTCCGCCCAGGAAAGAGGAGGGAATTTAAAGCCTTTTTTAATTGGGTATTTGGTGTGTGCTGATCTGTACAGCGAGGGCCTCCCTTGGGCTCCTTTATGGGCCAATAATGGCATTGGAGGAGGTGGGAGGAGGTGGGAGGAGAGGGAGGGATGCAGTCTGTGTCTGCCTGCTCCCTCCCAAGGCCATAACCCTGCATTTGCGCTGAGTGCTTTTCTATTATGCATTGATAGTTGAGCATCAATCAATAACAAGCGAAACAGAAAACCCTGCGAAACCAACTTCTTAAGTGTAAAACGCCTCTTAATACCCGGGGCCTTTCAAACAACTTAACCTGGACGCTTTCTGGCCCCCCACCCCACCAACCCCACCGCCGCCCCCCCCCGGCCCTCTGAGGACCCTGCCCGGCGCCTGGTGACAGGGGGGGCGGTGGTGTTCAGGTTCAGGGGGGCGGTGGTGTTCATGGAGGCTGCGGAGGTCTGGGAGGACAGTGGCGGCTCTCAGGTGGACGGCTCCTCCTCCTCCTGCTCCTCCCCCTCCCCCCCCCCCCCCCCCCCCCCCCCCCCCCCCGCCGGTTCCCCACCGACGGCGCGTCTGAGATGAGCGGAAGGACTCTGCGTCCGTCAGAAGACGGCCACCGTGCCGCCGCTCCCCCGTGTGGCCGTGCTCAGCCCCAGCCTCGGATAAAACACACCGACTGAAGAGGAGAGTCTTTATATCAACCAAGACCAACAGTCAGAGGAAATTGTCTTCCGTTGACAGAGCGGCTGTGACTCCGCAGGGAGTCTGCGCTCCGGGGCTGATAGAGCCAGCAGCCGCAGCAGATCCGAGGGGATGATCACATTATCAATGTAGTGATGTCTTGAAATCAAATCCCCGCCGTGATTAAAAGAAGATACCAAAAAAGAGAAGAGATGGCTTCTCCTCGCGCGCTGGTGATGAACTCCGGTACCGCGCCGGTGCTGAAACGCTGCGGCCGACAGACGAGTCACCTTTCACATTACGCATGCTGCCGCCCACCGAACGCCCGGGTTCCTGGAAGCCCTGCACTGGGGGAGGGCCCCGCTCCAGATAACAGGAGGAGGCGGGCGGGGGGTGGACCCCTGCTGACACAGATAAGGCTGAGACAGTCACAGCAACGGCAGCCAGATAATACACAAGCCCACCTCGGAGCGTCTAGATCTGGCCCCTGCCTGCTCCCAGCGGCCCCGCTGTCACCAGTAATGCACATTCTCCTGCAGGATGCGGCGTCCACACACAGAAAGATTATCTGGGCCTCTTGCAGGATTTCTGGGAATTGGCAAGTTCACCTTTCCTTTGGTGGCGATGACAGGAGATGATATAGTGGTGCCGGATCGATCCCCCCCCTCCGCCCTGCCACGCTGACGGCTTCCATCCCATAAAGCTTCGGACTTGAAAGTCTGCGTTTTGCTGTCGCTCGCTCTGTAGGCCACTTATCTGTCGTTGTGTAGTTTGTACGTAACTTTAGAGCGGAGCGACAGCTTAGACTGTAAGTAGCCGTTGGACAGCAGACTTGTTTGTTCATTGAGCTTTTTAAGGGGAACCCTCTTTACTATTGTTGACTGTCACAATAACTCTCCTGATAGACGAGGTTTTGCTGAGGGTCCAGTAAATGGTTTCCTCGTGGTTGTTTAGAACAGCATCCCTGGCGTCCAGAGACAGTACTCTAAACTGTAGCATAGCATAAACATACATGTCCACATGACGTTGGCGTGACTTTCGGATCTCACTTAGAATTAATTATTTTAATTCAGTTACAGTATATGCACATGTTTCTAATAGCTGCTGACCACGTTTGTATAACGAATGCAATGAAAGACGCGCTCCTTTGAGGAGAGTCACTTCTAATCACTGGTATGAATAATAATAGGAATAATTGATCAGTGATTGAACCGATAAGGGGAGTGGTGGGGAGTGGGGGGGTGTTGGGGTGGTGGGGAGTGGGGGGGGGGAGATGGCCCTTAACTACTTTGGTTACACAAACTTAGTTTAGGGCCCCAGTGCAGCAGGGGGCCTCTCTCCTGCCCATCTGCTGCTGAAGAATCCGTTTCACTGGGTGCGCCAAGCCCAGTGCTTATTGGTCCTAATGGCACATCAGCTGAGCCGCCAAACACAATTACCTTCCAGAACGGGAGGCCACCCCAGCTAATCATGGAGCCTAACCCGATTTGGTTGTGATGAAGAGACGGGATAAAGAGCAGTTAATGGAGGGACAATGATCTCACAAATACAAAAAACTCAATTCATTTCTCCGGGAGAGCAATCTGTCCGCTTCAGCCGTAATGGAGTGGGGATTCATTAGGACGCTGGGCTTTAGAAGACGCCCGAGCGTCACCGGATCAAATGAAGCAGGACAAAAGAAACGCGTCTCTTATGATGATCATGTCGGTGTCGCCGGCGAGCGGAACCGGCGGCCCGCCGTCCAGTCCCGCAGCAGGCGCTTGAGGGAGGCGGGGGGGAAGTCATTTGCGCGCATCTCGAGCCGTACTAGTTCACATACACAATGTTTTCCCACTAAGTTAGGACCAGCCTAGGTAATAAGCTAGCGACTGCCGTTAGTCCAGCTTCATCGATAAAGACTCACGATCTGGTTATAAGTTGAATATTGATGGAGAGGGCAGAGATCTTCACACAAACCAGTCTCATGAGTATATACATTATATACCGACCTTCTCATAACTAAAATATCCAATAACACCGTCTGTGTGGCAGACATCTACATCTTACAGTTTAAGGAGGACAGTGATGAGCGCGCAGACACGAGTCAGAGTTCATCTTAGGTGCTCATCAACAACACCATAGCCGCATAGTGATTCGCCATGAAAGCATGGATGTCCAATGGCACATATTCCTCACGCGCAGAATAACGTATATTATGGAGACTACTCATCATTAGTACTACCACCACCACCATCATCAGTACCACCACCGCTGGAAACTGATAATCACACAAACAATGTTTCTGTCTGTATCTTGTGTGTGTCTGTATCTTGTGTGTCTGTTTATGTGTGTGTGTGTGTGTGTCGCTGTATCTTGTGCGTGTGTGTGTGTGTCTGTATCTTGTGTGTGTGTGTGTGTGTCTGTATCTTGTGTGTGTGTGTGTGTGTGTATGTTGTGTGTGTGTCTGTGTGTGTGTGTCTGTCATTCGAGAGTAGTTCACAATTCATTTTCACAATAGGCGCTTGTGTGTTTCTTAAGCGGTTAAACAGTAAA
The DNA here is from genome assembly GCA_002895965.2 of Coryphaenoides rupestris. NCBI lineage: Eukaryota > Metazoa > Chordata > Actinopteri > Gadiformes > Macrouridae > Coryphaenoides > Coryphaenoides rupestris. Next base: position 209,055 of record PIJE02000419.1, read on the forward strand.
AGGTGATGGGTCTTCACAACTTTCATGGAAACGTTTATCCGACCTTACCAATGCTTGTGTGGGCATGAGTACATCATAAGACAGTGGGGCAACATCGGTTTAGGCATCAAACACCAAGCGTTTAGTGGCGAGAGGCATGGATGTCCAAACTGCACTTATCTCGCGCTCAAACGCATTTTGCAGCCAACACGGTTTATGATGCGC
>PIJE02000419.1:215992-233492 GCA_002895965.2 Coryphaenoides rupestris
TGTTGGCCTTTTTGCGTTCCACATTCTTGTGGCGTTCCGTGTGTCCGGTGGGCCGCCCCCAGACCAGACCCACCGACCCCGTCCGCAGCGAGCGTCCCGCCACCACGTACGGCGGAACTCAAGCTAAAATATTTACTCTTGGGCCACACGGATTGGAGCTGACCCGGGTCCTCCTCCTGGTCCCGGTCCCGGCCCCGGCCCTGGTCCCGGCCCCAGCCCTGGTCCCGGCCCCGGCCCCGACCCCGGCCCCGGCCCCGGCCCACCTCCTGCACGCTTTAATAAACAAGGTACACAGGAAGCGCTGTGGCTTCCTGCTGAGGCGGCTCTCTCCGCCCCCCCCCCCGCCCCCCCCAGCACCCCCGCTGTCACACAACACAGCGCCGCCCACCACCTTGGACCCTCCGCACGGCACTGAGGACCACAGCAGCCTCCGGGTCTCGAAGTATTCACCCGTCGGCTCTTTTGGGGGTGTTGTGTTGTGTTGTGTTGTGTTGTGTTGTGTTGTGTTGTGTTGTGTTGTGTTGTGTTGTGTTGTGTTGTGTTGTGTTGTTTATGAGACGTGCTGAGGAATCTGCAGCTGAAGGATCAGAGATGGTGAGTTGTTCTGAGTCATTGTTCCGTCTTTCATTTGATGAATTGTGCGTCAGGATGAAGTCACTGAGGTGGCGGTTAAGGGGGCAGTTGTTTTAGATGTAGTAAAACAGTCGGTTACTTCCTGCTATATGCCTATTTCTGCATTGTGTTCAATGGCAATATCACTGCATTTTGAGTAAATAAGATTTATTTTCCAGCAGTGGTGATGTGATCGTTATTTTAATTGTGTTGCTGGGGGGTGTGCGGAAAATACAACCACCCACCGGGCCTGGCTCTGTGCCTGTTGTGTTACAAGTCAGAATCGGATGCTTTTGGTTTGATTGGGGCTCCGCTCTGCTCACAGCGCGGTGGAGTCTTGACTCCGCCCTCATCTCGTTGGGTTGTGCAGCAGGTAAACAGGAAGCGGTTGATGTGGTCGATCATCGTGCAGAGATGGTGTACATAGAGACCTCGCCGGGCTGGGTGCTGGGGGCTGGGGGCTGGGTGCTGGGTGCTGGGTGCTGGGTGCTGGGGGCTGGGGGCTGGGGGCTGGGGGCTGGATGCTGGGTGCTGGGTGCTGGGGGCTGGGGGCTGGGGCTGGGTGCTGGGGGCTGGGGGCTGGGGGCTGGATGCTGGGTGCTGGGTGCTGGGGGCTGGGGGCTGGGTGCTGGGTGCTGGGGGCTGGGGGCTGGGGGCTGGATGCTGGGTGCTGGGTGCTGGGGGCTGGGGGCTGGGGGCTGGGTGCTGGGGGCTGGGGGCTGGGGGCTGGATGCTGGGTGCTGGGTGCTGGGGGCTGGGTGCTGGGGCTGGGGGCTGGATGCTGGGGGCTGGGGGCTGGATGCTGGAGGCTGGGGGCTTAGTGCTGGATGCTGGGTGCTGGGGGCTGGATGCTGGGGGCTGGGGGCTGGATGCTGGAGGCTGGGGGCTTAGTGCTGGATGCTGGGTGCTGGGTGCTGGGGGCTGGATGCTGGGTGCTGGGTGCTGGGGGCTGGGGGCTCAGTTGGTTGTCATGTTTTCCCACCTCTCAGAGGATTGTTATGTGGAGATTTCAATGGAAAATGTGCCCACACACCGAAGACATGTTGTAGTCATAGCTGGAGTCTCTCTCTCCCTCTATCTCTCTCTGTCTCTGTCTCGCTCTGTGTGTGTGTGTGTGCGTGTGCATGTGTGTGTGTGTGTGTGTGTGCGTGTGTGTGTGTGTGTGTGTGTGTGTGTGTGTGTGTGTGTGTGTGTGTGTGTGTGTGTGTGCGTGTGTGTGTGTGTGTGTGTGTGTGTGTGTGTGTGTGTGTGTGTGTGTGTGTGTGTGTGTGTGTGTGTGTGTGTGTGTGTGTGTGTGTGCATGTGTGCGTGTGTGCGTGTGTGTGCGTGTGTGTGTGTGTGCGTGTGTGTGCGTGTGTGCGTGTGTGTGTGTGTGTGTGTGTGTGTGTGTGTGTGTGTCTCTCCCCCTCTCTCTCTCTCTGAACGGGTGCATTATTTTATAGATCAGAATAAGCAGTCATTTTCACATGTTGTTTTCTTAACATTTTATTACGTTGCCTTAAATCATAATCGCAGCAACAGACTGAACAAGACCATATAAATAGACAGTTAATAAATAAAAACAATCATAATTTAAATTTTAATTATATGACATCGGTAAATAATAAATATCTCTCTAAATGTCTTGTCATCTATTCTTCAATATCAATAATAAATAGCATCAGGACACCTGAGTTTAGAATAGGAATGCTTTAAATCAAATAGCGTAAATATGCCACTGCTTGATGAAATACACGCCGTGCACCAAGACAAGACTGTTGCCTGATCCATCAGGACACCAGGCCTTCAATAAATTACATTCATGGGTTGTCAAATCAAATGATTTTGTAGTCATGGCGACCAGCTGCATCACCGGTGTCACCTGCTGACTAATTAGAGTTGGCCGCCATTTTTTGTAGCAACTCCGTCATGTTCTCCAGGAAGTCTGACCAGGTCACCGTGGGCCCCTCATTGCACTCAGTTGAGTTGAAGTTGGACTTTTGCAGGTCCTGAGTCAAGAATAATAGACACCATTCAGTCTTGCTTATTAGCTTAGATATATTACACATTATACATTGTACATTTGTAAGTTAGTTTAGTTTATTTTTATTATTCTGTTGATTTCTCTATTTCTGGTACAATAAAACCAGCAATACAGTACAATAACCTGGCACAAGAATTTCCTTCGGGATTAATAAAGTTCTATCTTATCTTATCTTATCTTATCTTATCTTATCTTATTAGCCAATGACGATCCGTTGTGCAGCGCATGAAGGGAGACCTCACCTTTATCGTGTCATTCAGACGTCCGATGTTCGCCTCGATCTGACCCTGCTCGTCCTTACACTTGTCCTCACACTTGTCCTCAGACTCGTCCTTACACTCCGCCAAGCCCAGCTGCTCCATGACGCACTGCAGCGCCGCCACGGTGCTGTGCTCCTATGAGAGCGAGGACAACGTGCTTTTAGACGACAATGAGATTGTGCTGCTGCACGGATGTGACGTCCGCCACCACTTCCGCTACTAGAGAGTGTGGCGGTGGTGAACACACACACACACACACACACACACACAAATGCGCGCACACACACACACACACACATGCGTTCAGTGTGTCGGCCGTCGCTGTACAGCTGAGGCCACCGTGAGAGCCAGGAGTGAACCAGACATGAGAGTCTTCACCTTATTCAGTGTCCTGTCGGCTGCCTCGTGCCCACTGACATGCTATATACATTTACTAGTCGAGTTTACTGTATATTTCTATATAGTCTGCCGTCTTCTGCAGACATGTCTTGCGTCGATTTACAACAAATATATTAAGAAATAAGCCGGTTTGGTTTAATATGTTGGCTCATCACGCACCACAGAACCACACTCCTCTGTTTCTGTCCAGTTTAAGAAGAAGAAGAAATATCAACTTACCTTTTGGGGAAGCTTGTGGAGCGTCATGTTTGGGGGCTGTTGGGATGGAAGAGGAAGGATGGAATGGATGAGAGAGATGCAGAGAGGCACGGGTACCAAATGTCAGCACAAAGTGGACTCACTTACACACTCGACATGTCTCCGCAGAAATGCTTCTATCCCTCTTTCTCCAGAGTGGGTGGGTAAAGCGTTGGCCTGGAGGCCCCCAGACAGAGCAATAGTCCAAAAGACCATCCTGAAAATATTCTCCATCTCAAGGTTCAGGGGTTGAGTTGAGTTCTGCCTCAGCGGTAGATGTCCTCTTAGCAAGTGGCTTGGATTTGAAGTGGTCTGCATGCAATGCCACATGCTGTTTATATCCAGTAGTGTGGGATGGAAAAGGTGCGGTGAATTAATGTGGATATTACCCAATGCACACAATAGTTTCCCTTTCGATGACTCTTGGGTATTTTCTTCTTAGTGCTCCAGGGCTGAGGTGAAACCCCTTGCTGTGACACCAGCTACACTCTCTAGACACTCACACGGTCTCCCCCCTGAACCAGCATGGATTTCTTGACCTATTTAGTGATAACTGTTTTTTTGTTTCCGTGTGTTTGTGACACCTGTAGTGTGTAATATGTGCAAAGGTTGGGGGGGAGTTTGCACATTTTGTCCAACTTGGACAATGCTCAGAAAGATACACACATGATGATGATGATGATAATATTTTCAATAATGATGATATATTTGCCTAATCTACGTGACAAATGTGTGTTAAAGCTAAGCTAACCCTTTAACACATTTGAGTACAGTAGAGGCAATTCAGTGCTTAAGAGGAGCACCAGTTTATAACAAATGTTAAATGCAATGTTTTAAAAGGAAAAGTAACTACCACCTCTTACTGCTCATACTACTACTGCTCACTGGATCCTGTCTCTTACTGCTCATACTACTACTGCTCACTGGATCCTGTCTCTTACTGCTCATACTACTACTGGTGCTCACTGGATCCAGTTAGCAATAGCTATGAGCAGTAAGAGACAGGATCCAGTGAGCAATAGTATGAGCCTTAAGAGACAGGATCCAGTTAGCAATAGTATGAGCCTTAAGAGACAGGATCCAGTTAGCAATAGTATGAGCAGTAAGAGACAGGATCCAGTGAGTAATAGTATGAGCCTTAAGAGACAGGATCCAGTTAGCAATAGTATGAGCCTTAAGAGACAGGATCCAGTGAGCAATAGCATGAGCCTTAAGAGGCAGGATCCAGTTAGCAATAGTATGAGCCTTAAGAGACAGGATCCAGTTAGCAGTAGTATGAGTCTTAAGAGACAGGATCCAGTTAGCAGTAGTATGAGCAGTAAGAGACAGGATCCAGTGAGCAGTAGTATGAGCAGTAAGAGACAGGATCCAGTGAGCAGTAGTATGAGCAGTAAGAGACAGGATCCAGTGAGCAGTAGTATGAGCAGTAAGAGACAGGATCCAGTGAGCAGTAGTATGAGCAGTAAGAGACAGGATCCAGTGAGCAGTAGTATGAGCAGTAAGAGACAGGATCCAGTGAGCAGTAGTATGAGCAGTAAGAGACAGGATCCAGTGAGCAGTAGTATGAGCAGTAAGAGACAGGATCCAGTGAGCAGTAGTATGAGCAGTAAGAGACAGGATCCAGTGAGCAATAGTATGAGCAGTAAGAGACAGGATCCAGTGAGCAGTAGTATGAGCAGTAAGAGACAGGATCCAGTGAGCAGTAGTATGAGCAGTAAGAGACAGGATCCAGTGAGCAGTAGCATGAGCAGTAAGAGACAGGATCCAGTGAGCAGTAGCATGAGCAGTAAGAGACAGGATCCAGTGAGCAGTAGCATGAGCAGTAAGAGACAGGATCCAGTGAGCAGTAGTATGAGCAGTAAGAGACAGGATCCAGTGAGCAGTAGTATGAGCAGTAAGAGACAGGATCCAGTGAGCAGTAGCATGAGCAGTAAGAGACAGGATCCAGTGAGCAGTAGCATGAGCAGTAAGAGACAGGATCCAGTGAGCAGTAGTATGAGCAGTAAGAGACAGGATCCAGTGAGCAGTAGTATGAGCAGTAAGAGACAGGATCCAGTGAGCAATAGTATGAGCAGTAAGAGACAGGATCCAGTGAGCAGTAGTATGAGCAGTAAGAGACAGGATCCAGTGAGCAGTAGTATGAGCATTAAGAGACAGGATCCAGTTAGCAATAGTATGAGCAGTAAGAGACAGGATCCAGTGAGCAGTAGTATGAGCAGTAAGAGACAGGATCCAGTGAGCAGTAGTATGAGCAGTAAGAGACAGGATCCAGTGAGCAGTAGTATGAGCAGTAAGAGACAGGATCCAGTGAGCAGTAGTATGAGCATTAAGAGACAGGATCCAGTGAGCAGTAGTATGAGCATTAAGAGACAGGATCCAGTGAGCAGTAGTATCAAATGTAAATGCAAGTTTTAAAAGGAAAAGTAACTACCACCTCTTACTGCTCATACTACTACTGCTCACTGGATCCTGTCTCTTACTGCTCATACTACTACTGCTCACTGGATCCTGTCTCTTAATGCTCATACTACTGCTCACTGGATCCTGTCTCTTAATGCTCATACTACTGCTCACTGGATCCTGTCTCTTACTGCTCATACTACTGCTCACTGGATCCTGTCTCTTACTGCTCATACTACTGCTAACTGGATCCTGTCTCTTAAGACTCATACTACTGCTAACTGGATCCTGTCTCTTAAGGCTCATGCTATTGCTAACTGGATCCTGCCTCTTAAGGCTCATGCTATTGCTCACTGGATCCTGTCTCTTAAGGCTCATACTATTGCTAACTGGATCCTGTCTCTTAAGGCTCATACTATTACTCACTGGATCCTGTCTCTTACTGCTCATACTATTGCTAACTGGATCCTGTCTCTTAAGGCTCATACTATTGCTAACTGGATCCTGTCTCTTAAGGCTCATACTATTGCTCACTGGATCCTGTCTCTTACTGCTCATACTATTGCTAACTGGATCCTGTCTCTTAAGGCTCATACTATTGCTAACTGGATCCTGTCTCTTACTGCTCATACTATTGCTAACTGGGGATCCTGTCTCTTAAGGGCTCATACTTATTGCTAACTGGATCCTGTTCTTAAGGCTCATACTATTACTCAACTGGATCCTGTCTCTTACTGATCATACTATTACTCACTGGATCCTGTCTCTTACTGCTCATACTATTACTCACTGTGTTCCTCTCTATTAACATCCACCCCACTTTTCTGCTCACTTTCCATTTCCAAGCCATTCTGGTGAGCTGCTGACGTGAGGCCAGAGGCTGCTTAGGAACAGGTTCAAGTGAGAGTTGAAGGTGGGGTTTTCATCTCTTGGAACTAATTAATACTGTTTCCGTCGCTTCGGTCGTGGCTAAACCCGTGGATCGAACCTTGTCATGTTTATTTTGACCCTTTCAATAATTCTTCACATACAGATGGAGCAGGAAAAGGGTTAGTTGTGCACACACAAAACAGTCAAATAAAACTACCAAAAGGCATCTCTTTTCAGGTGTGATGTTGTGTTGACGGCAGCAGCCTGCGTGTGTTCAGCGTGTGGTTGAACAGAATGTGTGGTATCCGGCCAGACTCCCGCGTGTGCATGTGTGTTGTTATTATTCGAAGGGAGCTTTAGATTCAAGGTTCAAGAAGTTCATCTGCACATACACATTCAGGATGTGCAGTGAAATGAAAAGTGGCGATGCCAGCGGAATGTGCGAAAGAAGAATTTCAATACAAATAACACGAAATTAGAGCATCAGAATAATCCACAAATATTTGCAGTATTTACAGCAAAAAATAGCAGCAGGAATGAGAGAAATAGGCATATACACAACAAGGTAATAATAAACGAGAAAATATGAAGAAATACAGAATAAAGTGAGTACAGCCATATACATGTATGTCTGCCTGTATGTATGTCATAAGTTATGTAATAAGTTGTGTAGTAAAACTATGTGAGTGCGTGTACTGTGTACGAACTATGTGTGTGCATGTGTGTATGTGATTGTGCACGAAGGGGCCAGTGAAGGAGCCCTCGTGAGGTCAGAGTTCACAGTCCCGATGGCCTGTGGAAAGAAACTCACTTTTAGTCTCTTTGAGCTGGACGTGGCCACACAGTCATATGTCTACAGGGAGTACAGTAGGGGCTGAGGACGCAACCCTGGGGGGCTCCTGTGTGCAGGGTGAGGGTCTGGAGATGTGTCTGCCCACCCAGACCACCTGAGGGCCTGGCCGTCAGGAAGTTCCAGGTTCTAGGCGCACAGGCCAGTGTTCAGTCCCAGCTCAATCAGCTTGCCAGCCCAATCTGGTGGGAACTATGGTGTTGAAAGCAGAACTATAGTCAGTGAACAACATTTGAAGACGCAGAACAATGGAAGGTGAACTGCATCAGTGAAATTGCATCATAACTTTTGAAAGTTATGATGATAAAGTACGTTTTTGGAGCTTATCTCATCGAGCTGCATGAGGGATGTACTGTGGAAACCCACCTGCAGGGGCTGCCCATGCCCTCAGTGGCACAGGTACTAACTCTTACCATGACCATGTGATGGAGGGAGTTGGAGTGATATCTGCGTCATACGACCCACATTGAAACGATAGAAACTGTTTGGACTTTTTAGGTCCTAGAAAACACAAACTCATGGACTTTTAGGGTCATAGGAAACTTTTAGACGCACGCATGTTATCGGGTTGGGACAGGTTTCACATTACTGTAAGATAACTAACGTAGCTTTTCGAGAACACAGGAGCTGATGTGTGAGCGAGGTGTGGAAGGTGGTTGAAACGGGAGGATGTCGGCGTAGGCTGACGTCCTGTCCCCACCCTGGCGAGGGGCGCAGGCCTCGAGGCAAACCATCAGTTGCCGGATGAGTCATCCTTGGCAGTCCTGCCCTCCAGGGTGTCTGAACCTTATGGGTGGAGCGACCTCTGAACCTTACGGGTGGAGCCGACCTCTGAACCTCACGGGTGGAGCGACCTCTGAACCTTACGGGTGGAGCGACCTCTGAACCTCACGGGTGGAGCGACCTCTGAACCTTACGGGTGGAGCGACCTCCGAACCTTACGGGTGGAGGTGTTCTCTAGCCGCCTGATGGAGCCTCCATGCTAGCTGTTGGTGTGCACGAGGTTTCAAACAACTTTACAGATATTCACTTATAATAACTATTCACCTGTTGTTGTGGTTTGGACAGTGGATTATTGTCTTGGACAGCGTTGACTGACTGGTTATGTGCGGATTCACCTTTGAATCGTACCGACCCCAGAAAACCCAAACATTAACCTTGCTTCCACAACGTTCTCCAGGCTACTGAAGGAAGTATCTGGTGTTGTGGACGCTAGAGCGGTCAGTGGAGATGTGTGTGACGCTCTACCACGTTCACGCTGTGACTCCTGACGCGGTTGAAATGAACCGTGAGCGGCGATCTGTTGAACGCCGCTCTTCAAACTAAAGCTGAACTACAGATGATGCTAGCCGTGCACGCATCCCCTCTTTACATGCAAACAGCTGCAGAATGTGTCGTTAAACTCCGCGTGCAACGCAACCTTTTGGCAGACGAACAAAACATGTTTTTTTACACGGCTGTGGAAATTCTCAAGGGGGAATTTTTTTTTTTGTGTTTTCGCCTGGGGTTCACTGCGACCACAAACAGGGACAGTTAGCCCACAGTAGGTTATACGTTATAGTGTATGGTAGTTGTAGGTCTCGTGGTGTAACGTATTATAAAGATATACAGAATTAAATCCATTCCCTCACAACCACGGCACTGTTCTTCAGCCCGTGTTGTTCATTTGTCGGTGTATAAAAATGTTTGAGAGCAAAAGGCGGCTTTGGGCCCCAGGATATAAGCTTGAGTGACCATAAGAGAGAGAGTCATGACTAGCCGACCCAGAGTCAGACACGATGGAGGCTATGGTCATTCCTCTAGATTTCCTTCCTCATCTTTTGGCAGTAAAAACAGCTTCTGTGTTCTTGCTGTGAAGTAGTCTTCTAGCGTATGAAGAGGCCATGTTGACTGCCCCACCGCCCTCACAGGTGATGACTTGGTCACATGACTTGAACATGACAGCTGCAGGCAGCACCTGCTGTGTGTGGTCACCTGTTGGGTCACATGACTTGAACATGACACCTGCAGGCAGCACCTGCTGTGTGTGGTCACCTGTTGGGTCACATGACTTGAACATGACACCTGCAGGCAGCACCTGCTGTGTGTTGTCACCTGGTGTTTGCCCTGTGGTGTGAGGCCCCTGTCAGCTGCCAGCTGTTTGTTCTAACCCAGGGCCTGTGTTGTGTGTGTGTGTCTGTTGTTGTGTGTGTGTGTGTGTGTGTGTTGTGTGTGTGTGTGTGTGTTGTGTGTGGTTGTGTGGTGGTGGTGTGTGTGTGTGTGGGGTTGTGAGGCTGCTCTTCAACTCATCTCGGATCCAGAAGTTGAGAGCGATGCTGCAGCCAAACTTCAGTCTGCTTTGACGACGGTCTTCCCGAAGCTGAAGGGGATGTCGTGGGCACGCTAGTCTGGAACATCGCCACGCTGAGCCCAGCTTTTTTTCTGTTTACGATGCTGAGATTTCGAGCACTTGGCATTTCTTCAACATGATAGTCGGTAAAAGTGGCGCAGCGTGCACGGTGGGTAAACACAGCTAAACACAGAGTCTAGAAACTGTAGAGATCCCCAAACGGATATAGACTCTAGTGTGCGTCTGTGTGTGTGTGTGTGTGTGTGTGTGTGTGTGTGTGTGTGTGTGTGTGTGTTCGTGCGTGTGCGTCATCCCGTCTTTATCCGAGACATATCTGTGCTCCCATCACACATCTGTCTGTGTATACCTACAGAATGAGTCTGTACACACAATGTTCTGCGTACAACTCTGGTAGCACTACCACACTCCTATTAAGTAGCTTAATATAAAGTTAAGTAGCCATGAAAATACAGCTTGGATGGCACTTAAGACGGAGTTAGATTAGCCCAGAGGTTTGGAGGCTGGTTGTCCTTCAGTAATCCTCCAGCAGGGGGCGCCAGATAGCCACACATGAGCGCACAAGGGCAGCGCTGGTCAGAAATAGATCGTTTTACATACATTTACATTTTACAATCACTGATCAATATTATTGATCAGTGATCAAGCATAAATACATCACGTGATGGGAGTCTGTATTCTCAAAGCAGGACAAGGCATTTTTTGATCTATAAATAATTTATTTGTTCTTGGCAAGTACACAAGTGTGAATAAATAAATTACCATAAACGGTAGAGGATATACTGGAGGTTCTTTAAGAACTAATAAGTGTGACCAAACATTCTGTATAAATTAATTAATAAATAAATAACCATATTCATTTGACTTACAAATGTAATATCAATGAGATTGTACAATTTAAGTGCAAGGAATAAAACAATTAACTCATTCCATTAATGTAAATATGAACTGTAAATATATCAACCTGTAAATATTCCTTTCATTCCTTCTAAATCAATGAACCATGTAAATTACTTTTACAGATTAACTTAAATTATTGCATGATAATTAGTCAAACATCAAATAAACTGCATTTAAGCTCCTACAACATTCTTGTGAGCCGGTGTTAAATAAAACAGAAATAAACATAAATAATAAATAATGATAAATATGAGAATATAAATGTGGCCGGGTGATGCGTCCAGTCGCGTGGTCCCTTCACCCCGTCATGCAAACAGGCCGCTGTTGACCTGCAGAGAATACACCGGAAACATGTCTTTATATCACCGTCCAGGCGTCCATCCAGGTGTATACAGGTAGCTAGGCTACAGTGGACATCGGGGATCGAACCCAGGACCTGGGGGAGTGGTTCTCAAACTATTTGTACTCATGTACCCACCGCCCCTCCTCCAAGAACCCCTCTAATGTTGAGCTCTTCTTGGAAAGATTTACCAAACTTGTTACTATGTTACTATTCGGATTTACTAAATTGAATTATTTTTGAATTATTGTCCATAACCAATTACAATCAAAACAACACATTGCATTTCTTTATTCAATCCTCCAATATCATCAGATATAATCAGATATCATCAGGTGGCGCCAGGTAGCATCAGATAGCATCAGATCATCCTCTCACCTTCTGAAGGAGCTGGCTGAGCTGTCCCATCAGCTGGTTGGCCGTCTTGGGGAAGGACTCACAGCTTTGGCACTATGTATGGGATGTAACACATGTTTAATACTGCACACTATGTTGAACACACGTGTTTAATACCGCTCTTAACACTGTTGTGCATGTTTAATCCAACATGCATGTCCATGCTGTGCAGAATGAATGACCACTCAGAGTGTAGCGTTACTTACGGTGCAGGTGCCTGCGTCTGCTTTTTCCATCGCTGCCTTCTGCAGACACAAGGGAGCACATTTACTAGCATGTAGAGATACACCGTGTGTGTGTGTGTGTGTGTGTGTGTGTGTGTGTGTAGTGTGTGTGTGTGTGTGTGTGTGTGTGTGTGTGTGTGTGTGTGTGTGTGTGTGTGTGTGTGTGTGTGTGTAGTGTGTGTGTGTGTGTGTGTGTAGTGTGTGTGTGGTGAGTGTGTGTGTGTGTGTGTGTGTGTGTGTGTGTGTGTGTGTGTGTAGTGTGTGTGTGTATGTGTGTGTGTGTGTGTGTGTGTGTGTAGTGTGTGTGTGTGTGTGTGTGTGTGTGTGTGTGTGTGTGTGTGTGCGTGTGTGTGCGTTTGTGTGTGTGTGTGTGTGTGTGTGTGTGTGCGTGTGTGTGTGTGTGTGTGTGCAGAGGAGCATGGATGACGCATGTCGTGGTGAGCATCTAGGCAATTGTGTTCGCTCGGAAACGTGAAGCCGGCGGGCGCACGGTAGGTCTAGGGGCGGGTCGACGACGGTCGTCGGGTGCAGGAGGCCATAGGCGTGTAGGGAGTGTTATACCTACTTAGTCACTGTGAACGTCATAACACGAACTGCATTCCTCATAAGATTTGACGCACATACAACGACAACCAGTCACAATGTGAGTTAAGCAATGGCCAACATCACTCCTACGGCCAGTGTGGAGCGTTGTCCCTGAGCAGTAATAACTCCATAAACTATCACACTCTCTCCAGACTAACACAAACTAGATACTCATATCCCTGAGCAAGATATACTATACTATACTTTCAGTACAATGTACTCTATGGCTATACTATACTTTCAATACAATGTACTCTGTACTATACTTGCAGCTCATATAAGCAGCGTTCTGTGTTTTGGTTCATTGTGTTTTCCCAGAACACACGATATGTTCCTGTGCACCGTGCACGCGTCCTGCTAGCCGGCCGCGTTGCTCGCGGTCCTGCTGCGCTTGTATTCAGAGCGCTGTGTGTATGAGGAAGCTGAGGTTATGCGGTGAGCTGAGCTTACTCATCACAACAACTTCAGAGGCTTCAGTCTGACAGGAAAGCTGAGCAGTTTACAAGCACAAACAAACTGTCTGCTGATTACTACCATGAGGTGTTTCCGCCCCCAGAGTCTTTCTTTCCTTCACCATAACCATCACAAACCCTTACCTTAACGTAATCACCATAAACTCTTAACTTAACATAAGCATAATAAGCCCTTACCTTAAAGTAATCACCATAAACCCTTAACTTAATCACCACAAACCCTCACCTTAACTTAAACTATTAACATAGCTAACCTGGTGCCAGATTCACAAAAGTATAATTCTTAAAAGGTTTCCTAAGAGGAAATTCCTAAGAATGTTCGAAGGACCTTCTTACATTTATTAAGTTGTTATTTTATTCCTTTCTTGCAAAACTTTTTTCAATCTCACTTTTGGGCCAGTAAGTGTAAATTAACCACTTGCAATCTTTATTTAATTCATGTTTATTTGTTTAAATCATTATTAGATTTGTGATTATAATAAAGTAGTGACAAGTTTAAGTAAAAAGTATTCATAATTATGAATTATTACAGACTTATATTTAGTGTATTGTTGTCTAAATGATGTACATATATATAGTGTTAAGTCCTATTAACACTCTTAACAATCATCTGGGGTGTAATTGTTGAAAGGTTATTATTAAATCTAGTGTGGTGTTATAATGTATTGACTGATTGAAGTGTTTTTGAGTGCTTTACAATTGTAATGAATTAATAGTATAATTATAATAACAGTTATTATTGAAGATGTTGTTTATATTGCCAATATCTCACTCACTATGTACTGTGAGAGGTGAGACTGTAAACGTTAACTGTTAGGTATGAGAGGATCAGCGTGAGTCAGATCTGAATCACGCTCTCACAGATCTTACCTCAATATTCAGCGATGAGGTTTCATCAAGCTGCAGAACAAGAAGAGAGCGTTGAACATGCTTAGAATCATTCCAACGCCAAGACAAAGAAACTCAAGAAGGAATTCATGTCACTTATAATACATTTTTAAGAAGCCAACCACCTACCTGCCATTTCTCTGCGTCTTTCAGGTCTTTCAGCTGGCCCTGCGTCTCCGCCAACTTCCGTTGCATGAGCTCGGACGAGGAGGTTGGGGCACCTCGCACCACGGCTGCTAAACAACACAAGAACACAACAGGAACACAACCCAGCTGCATGTTGACGTGTGGTGAGGAGAGGAGGAGGAGGAGAAGTGCTGGTGAGATGAAGATGCAGTACAGGACAGGTGGCCGCCTCACCTGTTTATATAGCCATCCCTGGAGAAGGCACCGGCTGCAGGAACCCGGCAGAAACCTGTGGCGAGGTCGCTTTCCGCCGGCAGTTCCCCCAACGTGGTACGAGAGCGGTGACGCCGGGGGGACCCGCCGCACATGCATGTGTGTGTGTGTGTGTGTTTGTGTGTTTGTGTGTGTGTGTGTTTGTGTGTTTGTGTGTGTGTGTGTGTGTGTGTGAGAGAGAGAAAGTGTACGTTCAGGAAACTACAGGAGGACCACGCTTCCCCATTTTCAGTTTGAATATGTGCACAGTCAGAGTTGTACAACAGTACATTTGGACAGCACCTGTGTGAGTCACCAGGCCAGGTACCATCCCACAGAAGGTTGTCAGATGCCTGCTTGTGATTCTACGAGTTGCACCTCTGGTTCCATGGAAAAGTTCAATGTTGTTGTACCTGAACTGTGCAATGACAACGTTGAATATAATCTGATCTGATATGATCATCTGATATGAAGTTGACGGGGCATGAGAAAGTCCCAGCGGTGACATCATGATAATGCGGAGCATGTCGTGGCGGCAACCCAAGAACCCGTTGGTGGACACCAGCGGTGAAGGAAGCCGTCAGGCTGAAGAAGGAGGCCTTTCGGGCCTGGTTGGCCCAGGGGTCTCCTGAAACAGCAGACAGGTACCGGGAGGCCAAAAGGACCGCAGCTTCAGCGGTTGCTGAAGCAAAAACCCGGGTGTGGGAGGAGTTCGGGGAGGCCATGGAGCAGGACTTTCGGTTGGCCTCAAGGAGGTTCTGGCAAACTGTCCGGCGACTCAGGAAGGGAAAGCAGGGCTTGGCTCAGGCTGTGCTCAGTCGGGGAGGAGAACTGCTGACCCAGACTGAGGATATTGTCGGGCGGTGGAAAGAACACTTTGAGGAGCTCCTGAACCCGACCAGTACGTCCTCTGTGGAAGAGGCAGAGTCTGAAGACTCGGGGGAAGTCTCACCCATATCCTTGGTAGAGGTCACTGAAGTAGTCAAAAAGCTCTTCAGTGGCAAGGCGCCAGGTGTGGATGAGATTCGCCCTGAGATGCTGAAGGCTCTGGACATTGTCGGGCTGTCGTGGCTGACACGCCTAGCCAATGTAGCGTGGAGGTCGGGGACAGTACCTGTGGAATGGCAGACCGGGGTGGTGGTCCCCATTTTCAAAAAAGGGGACCGGAGGGTGTGCTCCAACTATCGGGGTATCACACTGCTCAGCCTCCCCGGGAAAGTTTATTCCAGGGTGCTGGAAAGGAGGCTCCGGCTGATTGTCGAACCTCAGCTCCAGGAGGATACAAGCGGCCGAAATGAGTTTCCTCCGCAGGGTGGCTGGGCTCAGCCTTAGAGATAGGGTGAGGAGCTCAGACATCCGGAGGGAGCTCGGAGTAGAGCCGCTGCTCCTCCGCATCGAAAGGAGTCAGCTGAGGTGGTTCGGGCATCTGATTAGGATGCCCCCCGGGCGCCTCCCTTTGGAGGTTTTCCGGGCACGTCCAACTGGGAGGAGACCCCGGGGCAGACCCAGAACCCGCTGGAGAGATTATATATCTCGTCTGGCCTGGGAACGCCTCGGGATCCCCCAGGAGGAACTAGAGAGTGTGGCTGGGGAGAAGGAAGCCTGGGGGGCCCTGCTTAGCCGGCTGCCACCGCGACCCGACCCCGGATAAGCGGACGATAATGGATGGATGGATGGATGAGAGAGTCCTAGCGGTGACATCATGATAATGCGGAGCATGAGAGAGTCCTAGCGGTGACATCATGATAATGCGGAGCATGAGAGAGTCCTAGCGGTGACATGATAATGCGGAGCATGAGAGAGTCCTAGCGGTGACATCATGATAATGCGGAGCATGAGAGAGTCCTAGCGGTGACATCATGATAATGCGGAGCATGAGTTTATGATTCTCCTATATTAACATTATCTAGACTAATAAAACATATAGCCACAGTTCCTAACATGTTCCTGTTTATTCTGTGTGAAGGCTGAATGGCTGTCATCTGTCAGAGAGATGCTGTGAAGCTCTGGCCTCAGTTCTCAGCTCCAACTCCTCTAGTCTGAGAGAAGCTGGACCTGAGTAACCAATGATGCTACAGGAATTCAGGAGTGAAGCTGCTCTCTGCTGGACTGGGGTTAGTCCACACTGTACTGGAAACATCTCAGGTCAGCTTTACTCAATGTGCCAACACTTACACCACCAGGCTCAATATCAGAAGACAGAACATATTGGCATTCATAAAAGTACAAATACACACCAGTAAATACATCATTTCCTCAGGAATAAGCTCCTTAAATGTTTTTTCCATTATAGTATAAGGGCTACGTTATATTCGTACACTTTGTTAATCGTTAATGTATTATTTAGCATCTATATAGATTGATATCACACAGAGCAGTATAAGTTGAGTTGTGTTATTAAAGGAAGGAATGAGTGTATTTGTGATATGAGGCCCCTTGTGTCCGAGGCCGGTACGATGGACAGGACGTTATTTAGGGAGGAGGTCAGGGAGTCAGCGGGGAGTCCTGGGTTAGACGTGGGAGCACTATAGTTTGATGACCGCACCACTAACACACAATATTCCCAGTAGAAAAGTAAGAATTGAAAGGAACATTTATGTGGGTAACTTGTGTTCTTAGTGTGCGGATGCTTTAAAGAAGAACCATCCTTTTTTGTTGGTGAACTTGAGACCGAAGGCTCTAACGTCTCGTCAGGTCAATCTGGCGGTGGTGAGGGTCTGACATAATAACCCTGTCTCTAACCGGGACACTGGTCATATTTATAGTCTGACAGAAGTTATGACATCATAGCTGCTAGAAAGTGTATGTTGTGTTATATTATAATTATAAGTTAGGTGGAATTTAGAGTTGTTTAGTGAAGTTTAACAACAACTTCTTAAATCTGTGTCTTTTCATGGGAACTTCAATGATAACCTTTGTTGAATATTTATACATATTTATCTAATCATTAAAGATCAAATTTTTTTAAATTGGCTAAACTTCTCTTTGATTCATAGTGGAAAAAGTAAAAGACGTATGTTCTAAGATCTGTGTGTGTGTGTGTGTGTGTCTGTGTAACTATTACATGATAAATATGAACAATAACACAAAATATATTAATAATGCCCACCCCCCCACACACACACACACACACACACTTTTCCCAGCATATGGGACAGTGGTGCTTAAGAGGTTAACAGATTTGCATTCGAACAATTTAACATATTTCTATTTGTATTGCCATGACAATGAGGTGTAAGTTATATTCTTCTCCAATTGATATCGATGGTATAAGGTGTATGTTGTATTACAATCTTATTGTACTCATTATCATGTAGT
>PIJE02000419.1:235992-238492 GCA_002895965.2 Coryphaenoides rupestris
TTATGTAGAGTCCAGGTGAACAGGTGGGTCTTGAGTCTCTTGCGGAAGCTGGCGAGCGACTCGGCCGTCCTGACATGAGCCGGGAGCTCATTCAACCACTGCGGAGCCAGAACCGTGAAGAGTTGGGACTTGGAAGTGCGATGTTTGGCTGTTTTTAGTGAAGGCGGTACCAGTCGTTTGGCAGAAGTTGCCGAGCGGAGTGGCTGGGTCGGACTAATGTTTGGAGGTAGGTAGGGGCGGTTCCGTTGACAGCCATGAAGGTCAGTACCAGTGTCTTGAATCGAATGCGAGCGATTACCGGGAGCCAGTGGAGGTTGCGGAAGAGGGGGGTTACATGGGAGAATTTAGGTAGGTTGAACACGAGGCGTGCTGCTGCGTTCTGGATGCATTGTAAGGGCTTGATTGTTGGTCCAGCCAGGAGAGAGTTGCAGTAGTCGAGACGGGTGATAACGAGCGCTTGAACCAGAATCTGCGCTGCTTCACGTGTGAGGAAGGGCCGGATCCTGCGGATGTTGTAGAGAGCAATTCTACAAGATCGGGCCACAGAAGTAATGTTGGCATTGCAGGACAGCTGGTCATCCAGTACCATGCCAAGGTTCCTTGCCGTGGGTGCAGGGGAGACTTCGATGTCCTCGATGGTGACAAGTAGGTCCATCTGAGGGCAGTCTTTACCCGGTATGAAGAGAAGCTCAGTCTTGTCGAGGTTGAGCTTCAGGTGGTTGGCGGTCGTCCATCTGCTGATGTCGGCCAGGCATTTTGAGATGCGTGTTGCGATGTGGGTGTCTGAGGGGGGGAAGGAAAGAAACAGTTGGGTGTCATCAGCATAGCAGTGGTAGGAGAAGCCGTGGGACGTGATTACAGAGCCGAGAGATCTAATGTATAAAGACCAGGGCGGAGGGGGGGGAAGGGGACACTCGACCTTTTGGGCTTCTTCAACAGGTGACTTGTACAAACCTAAGGCGGAGATACAGGAGTCTGCCTAAATAACCAAATGTAGGGCGATGAGCGTCGGCATCGGGCGCCTTAACCCGGCGTTCGGTTCATCCCGCAGCGCCAGTTCTGCTTACCAAAAGTGGCCCACTGGGCACTCGCATTCCACGCCCTGCTCCAAGCCAGCGAGCAGGGCCTCTTACCCATTTAAAGTTTGAGAATAGGTTGAGATCGTTTCGGCCCCAAGGCCTCTAGTCATTCGCTTTACCAGATAAAACTGCGAGTATCGAGCGCCAGCTATCCTGAGGGAAACTTCGGAGGGAACCAGCTACTAGATGGTTCGATTAGTCTTTCGCCCCTATGCCCAGGTCGGACGACCGATTTGCACGTCAGGACCGCTACGGGCCTCCACCAGAGTTTCCTCTGGCTTCGCCCTGCCCAGGCATAGTTCACCATCTTTCGGGTACTATCGCACGCGCTCAAGCTCCACCTCCCCGTAGGAACGGGCGGAGGCGGGCCGGTGGTGCGCCCGAGCCCCGGGGGGCCGGGATCCCACCTCGGCCGGCGCGCGCCGGCCCTCACTTTCATTGCGCCGCGGGGTTTCGTAGGACCCTCTGACTCGCGCGTGCGTTAGACTCCTTGGTCCGTGTTTCAAGACGGGTCGGGTGGGTAGCCGACATCGCCGCCGACCCCTTGCGCCCAGTGTACGTGAGCCGATCCCCGCCCTGGACGGCGCGACGCGGTTGGGACGCACTGAGGACAGTCCGTCCCGTTTGACAGTCACGCCGGGGGCGAGGGGGCTCCGTCCTCCCTCCCCCCCAGTGAAGGGGGGGTGGGGAGGAAGGCGCAGCGAGGTACTGCGTCCGCGGCCCCGGGAAGCGGCGAGGTCGGAGCGAGGGGGCTCTGTAAAGCCGCCGGCCGAAGCCGCCGGCCACCTTTGCCCCCGAACCCTTCCAAGCCGACCCAGAGCCGGTCGCGGCGCACCGCCGCGGAGGAAATGCGCCCGACGGGGGCCGGAGCCGGCTCGGGCGGGGGTCGCCGACTAGACGATCCTCACGACACCGAGCCGCCGTACCGTAACCCGCCGGGTTGAGTCCCCCGGGCAGACTGCGCGGACCCCACCCGTTTACCTCTTAACGGTTTCACGCCCTGTTGAACTCTCTCTTCAAAGTTCTTTTCAACTTTCCCTTACGGTACTTGTCGACTATCGGTCTCGTGCCAGTATTTAGCCTTAGATGGAGTTTACCACCCACTTTGGGCTGCATTCCCAAGCAACCCGACTCCGGGAAGACCGCGCCCCGGCGCGACGGGGGCCGCTACCGGCCTCACACCGTCCCTGGGTTGAGCCTCGATCAGAAGGACTCAGGCCCCCACGCCGACACCGGGAAAACGATCTTCCGTACGCCACATGTCCCGCGCCCGACTGGGCGGGCGGGGATTCGGCGCTGGGCTTCTCCCTCTTCGCTCGCCGCTACTAGGGGAATCCTGGTTAGTTTCTTTTCCTCCGCTTACTGATATGCTTAAGTTCAGCGGGTTGTCTCGTCTGATCTGAGGTCGTATTCGAGAGTTG
>PIJE02000419.1:243492-253492 GCA_002895965.2 Coryphaenoides rupestris
GTAAGAGACAGGATCCAGTGAGCAGTAGTATGAGCAGTAAGAGACAGGATCCAGTGAGCAGTAGTATGAGCAGTAAGAGACAGGATCCAGTCTCTTAAGGCTCATACTATTACTCACTGGATCCTGTCTCTTACTGCTCATACTATTACTCACTGTGTTCCTCTCTATTAACATCCACCCCACTTTTCTGCTCACTTTCCATTTCCAAGCCATTCTGGTGAGCTGCTGACGTGAGGCCAGAGGCTGCTTAGGAACAGGTTCAAGTGAGAGTTGAAGGTGGGGGTTTTCATCTCTGGAACTAATAATCTGTTTCCGTCGCTTCGGTCGTGGCTAAACCCGTGGATCGAACCTTGTCATGTTTATTTGACCCTTTCAATAATTCTTCACATACAGATGGAGCAGGAAAAGGGTTAGTTGTGCACACACAAAACAGTCAAATAAAACTACCAAAAGGCATCTCTTTTCAGGTGTGATGTTGTGTTGACGGCAGCAGCCTGCGTGTGTTCAGCGTGTGGTTGAACAGAATGTGTGGTATCCGGCCAGCTCCGCGTGTGCATGTGTGTTGTTATTATTCGAAGGGAGCTTTAGATTCAAGGTTCAAGAAGTTCATCTGCACATACACATTCAGGATGTGCAGTGAAATGAAAAGTGGCGATGCCCAGCGGAATGTGCGAAAGAAGAATTCAATACAAATAACACGAATTAGAGCATCAGAATATCCACAATATTTGCAGTATTTACAGCAAAAATAGCAGCAGGAATGAGAGAAATAGGCATATACACAACAAGGTAATAAATAAACGAGAAAATATGAAGAAATACAGAATAAAGTGAGTACAGGCCATATACATGTATGTCTGCCTGTATGTATGTCATAAGTTATGTAATAAGTTGTGTAGTAAAACTATGTGAGTGCGTGTACTGTGTACGAACTATGTGTGTGCATGTGTGTATGTGATTGTGCACGGAAGGGGCAGTGAAGGAGCCCTCGTGAGGTCAGAGTTCACAGTCCCGATGGCCTGTGGAAAGAAACTCACTTTTAGTCTCTTTGAGCTGGACGTGGCCACACAGTCATATGTCTACAGGGAGTACAGTAGGGGGCTGAGGACGCAACCCTGGGGGGGCTCCTGTGTGCAGGGTGAGGGGTCTGGAGGTGTGTCTGCCCACCCAGACCACCTGAGGCCTGGCCGTCAGGAAGTCCAGGTTCTAGGCGCACAGGCCAGTGTTCAGTCCCAGCTCAATCAGCTTGCCAGCCAATCTGGTGGGAACTATGGTGTTGAAAGCAGAACTATAGTCAGTGAACAACATTGAAGACCAGAACAATGAAGGTGAACTGCATCAGTGAAATTGCATCATAATTTTGAAAAGTTATGATGATAAAGTACGTTTTTGGAGCTTATCTTCATCGAGCTGCATGAGGGATGTACTGTGGAAACCCACCTGCAGGGGCTGCCCATGCCCTCAGTGGCACAGGTACTAACTCTTACCATGACCATGTGATGGAGGGAGTTGGAGTGATATCTGCGTCATACGACCCACATTGAAACGATAGAAACTGTTTGGACTTTTAGGTCCTAGAAAACCACAAACTCATGGACTTTTAGGGTCATAGGAAACTTTTAGACGCACGCATGTTATCGGGTGGGACAGGTTTCACATTACTGTAAGATAACTAACGTAGCTTTCGAGAACACAGGAGCTGATGTGTGAGCGAGGTGTGGAAGGTGGTTGAAACGGGAGGATGTCGGCGTAGGCTGACGTCCTGTCCCCACCCTGGCGAGGGGCGCAGGGCCTCGAGGCAACCATCAGTTGCCGGATGAGTCATCCTTGGCAGTCCTGCCCTCCAGGGTGTCTGAACCTTATGGGTGGAGCGACCTCTGAACCTTACGGGTGGAGCGACCTCTGAACCTTACGGGTGGAGCGACCTCTGAACCTTACGGGTGGAGCGACCTCTGAACCTCACGGGTGGAGCGACCTCTGAACCTTACGGGTGGAGCGACCTCCGAACCTTACGGGTGGAGGTGTTCTCTAGCCGCCTGATGGAGCCTCCATGCTAGCTGTTGGTGTGCACGAGGTTTCAAACAACTTTACAGATATTCACTTATAATAACTATTCACCTGTTGTTGTGGTTTGGACAGTGGATTATTGTCTTGGACAGCGTTGACTGACTGGTTATGTGCGGATTCACCTTTGAATCGTACCGACCCCAGAAAACCCAAACATTAACCTGCTTCCACAACGTTTCTCCAGGCTACTGAAGGAAGTATCTGGGTGTTGTGGACGCTTAGAGCGGTCAGTGGAGATGTGTGTGACGCTCTACCACGTTCACGCTGTGACTCCTGACGCGGTTGAAATGAACCGTGAGCGGCGATCTGTTGAACGCCGCTCTTCAAACTAAAGCTGAACTACAGATGATGCTAGCCGTGCACGCATCCCCTCTTTACATGCAAACAGCTGCAGAATGTGTCGTTAAACTCCGCGTGCAACGCAACCTTTTGGCAGACGAACAAAACATGTTTTTTTACACGGCTGTGGAAATTCTCAAGGGGAAATTTTTTTTTTTGTGTTTTCGCCTGGGGTTCACTGCGACCACAAACAGGGACAGTTAGCCCACAGTAGGTTATACGTTATAGTGTATGGTAGTTGTAGGTCTCGTGGTGTAACGTATTATAAAGATATACAGAATTAATCCATTCCCTCCACAACCACGGCACTGTTCTTCAGCCGTGTTGTTCATTTGTCGGTGTATAAAAATGTTGAGACAAAGGCGGCTTTGGGCCCCAGGATATAAGCTTGAGTGACCATAGAGAGAGAGTCATGACTAGCCGACCCAGAGTCAGACACGATGGAGGCATGGTCATTCCTCTAGATTTCCTTCCTCATCTTTTGCAGTAAAAACAGCTTCTGTGTTCTTGCTGTGAAGTGTCTTCTAGCGTATGAAGAGGCCATGTTGACTGCCCCACCGCCCTCACAGGTGATGACTTGGTCACATGACTTGAACATGACAGCTGCAGGCAGCACCTGCTGTGTGTGGTCACCTGTTGGGTCACATGACTTGAACATGACACCTGCAGGCAGCACCTGCTGTGTGTTGTCACCTGGTGTTGCCCTGTGGTGTGAGGCCCCTGTCAGCTGCCAGCTGTTTGTTCTACCAGGGCCTGTGTTGTTTGTGTGTGTCTGTTGTTTGTGTGTGTATGTGTGTGTGTGTTGTGTGTGTGTGTGTGTGTTGTGTGTGTTGTGTGTGTGTGTGTGTGTGTGTGGGGTTGTGAGGCTGCTCTTCAACTCATCTCGGATCCAGAAGTTGAGAGCGATGCTGCAGCCAAACTTCAGTCTGCTTTGACGACGGTCTTCCCGAAGCTGAAGGGGATGTCGTGGGCACGCTAGTCTGGAACATCGCCACGCTGAGCCCAGCTTTTTTTCTGTTTACGATGCTGAGATTTCGAGCACTTGGCATTTCTTCAACATGATAGTCGGTAAAAGTGGCGCAGCGTGCACGGTGGGTAAACACAGCTAAACACAGAGTCTAGAAACTGTAGAGATCCCCAAACGGATATAGACTCTAGTGTGCGTCTGTGTGTGTGTGTGTGTGTGTGTGTGTGTGTGTGTGTGTGTGTGTGTTCGTGCGTGTGCGTCATCCCGTCTTTATCCGAGACATATCTGTGCTCCCATCACACATCTGTCTGTGTATACCTACAGAATGAGTCTGTACACACAATGTTCTGCGTACAACTCTGGTAGCACTACCACACTCCTATTAAGTAGCTTAATATAAAGTTAAGTAGCCATGAAAATACAGCTTGGATGGCACTTAAGACGGAGTTAGATTAGCCCAGAGGTTTGGAGGCTGGTTGTCCTTCAGTAATCCTCCAGCAGGGGGCGCCAGATAGCCACACATGAGCGCACAAGGGCAGCGCTGGTCAGAAATAGATCGTTTTACATACATTTACATTTTACAATCACTGATCAATATTATTGATCAGTGATCAAGCATAAATACATCACGTGATGGGAGTCTGTATTCTCAAAGCAGGACAAGGCATTTTTTGATCTATAAATAATTTATTTGTTCTTGGCAAGTACACAAGTGTGAATAAATAAATTACCATAAACGGTAGAGGATATACTGGAGGTTCTTTAAGAACTAATAAGTGTGACCAAACATTCTGTATAAATTAATTAATAAATAAATAACCATATTCATTTGACTTACAAATGTAATATCAATGAGATTGTACAATTTAAGTGCAAGGAATAAAACAATTAACTCATTCCATTAATGTAAATATGAACTGTAAATATATCAACCTGTAAATATTCCTTTCATTCCTTCTAAATCAATGAACCATGTAAATTACTTTTACAGATTAACTTAAATTATTGCATGATAATTAGTCAAACATCAAATAAACTGCATTTAAGCTCCTACAACATTCTTGTGAGCCGGTGTTAAATAAAACAGAAATAAACATAAATAATAAATAATGATAAATATGAGAATATAAATGTGGCCGGGTGATGCGTCCAGTCGCGTGGTCCCTTCACCCCGTCATGCAAACAGGCCGCTGTTGACCTGCAGAGAATACACCGGAAACATGTCTTTATATCACCGTCCAGGCGTCCATCCAGGTGTATACAGGTAGCTAGGCTACAGTGGACATCGGGGATCGAACCCAGGACCTGGGGGAGTGGTTCTCAAACTATTTGTACTCATGTACCCACCGCCCCTCCTCCAAGAACCCCTCTAATGTTGAGCTCTTCTTGGAAAGATTTACCAAACTTGTTACTATGTTACTATTCGGATTTACTAAATTGAATTATTTTTGAATTATTGTCCATAACCAATTACAATCAAAACAACACATTGCATTTCTTTATTCAATCCTCCAATATCATCAGATATAATCAGATATCATCAGGTGGCGCCAGGTAGCATCAGATAGCATCAGATCATCCTCTCACCTTCTGAAGGAGCTGGCTGAGCTGTCCCATCAGCTGGTTGGCCGTCTTGGGGAAGGACTCACAGCTTTGGCACTATGTATGGGATGTTAACACATGTTTAATACTGCACACTATGTTGAAACACACGTGTTTAATACCGCTCTTAACACTGTTGGTGCATGTTTAATCCAACATGCATGTCCCATGCTGTGCAGAATGAATGACCACTCAGAGTGTAGCGTTACTTACGGTGCAGGTGCCTGCGTCTGCTTTTTCCATCGCTGCCTTCTGCAGACACAAGGGAGCACATTTACTAGCATGTAGAGATTACACCGTGTGTTGTGTGTGTGTGTTGTGTGTTGTGTGTGTAGTGTGTGTGTGTGTGTGTGTTGTGTGTGTGTGTGTAGTGTGTGTGTGTGTGTGTGTGTCTCACTATTTTGGAGTTCTTCAGGCTTTTGGCTAGGATGTCCCGCACGCCAGGCTTGGTGACGGTGAGGTTAGACAAGTTACCGAGGAAACAATTCAGAGCAAACACATGGCAGCCAGGCTGTGGAGAAACAGTCATGTGACGTTAACGATGTCAATCATAGAACCAGTCATGTGACGTTAACAATGGGCTCCTCCCCAGTGTGGAGGTGTCCCTGAGCAAGATATACTATACTATACTTTCAGTACAATGTACTCTATGGCTATACTATACTTTCAATACAATGTACTCTGTACTATACTTGCAGCTCATATAAGCAGCGTTCTGTGTTTTGGTTCATTGTGTTTTCCCAGAACACACGATATGTTCCTGTGCACCGTGCACGCGTCCTGCTAGCCGGCCGCGTTGCTCGCGGTCCTGCTGCGCTTGTATTCAGAGCGCTGTGTGTATGAGGAAGCTGAGGTTATGCGGTGAGCTGAGCTTACTCATCACAACAACTTCAGAGGCTTCAGTCTGACAGGAAAGCTGAGCAGTTTACAAGCACAAACAAACTGTCTGCTGATTACTACCATGAGGTGTTTCCGCCCCCAGAGTCTTTCTTTCCTTCACCATAACCATCACAAACCCTTACCTTAACGTAATCACCATAAACTCTTAACTTAACATAAGCATAATAAGCCCTTACCTTAAAGTAATCACCATAAACCCTTAACTTAATCACCACAAACCCTCACCTTAACTTAAACTATTAACATAGCTAACCTGGTGCCAGATTCACAAAAGTATAATTCTTAAAAGGTTTCCTAAGAGGAAATTCCTAAGAATGTTCGAAGGACCTTCTTACATTTATTAAGTTGTTATTTTATTCCTTTCTTGCAAAACTTTTTTCAATCTCACTTTTGGGCCAGTAAGTGTAAATTAACCACTTGCAATCTTTATTTAATTCATGTTTATTTGTTTAAATCATTATTAGATTTGTGATTATAATAAAGTAGTGACAAGTTTAAGTAAAAAGTATTCATAATTATGAATTATTACAGACTTATATTTAGTGTATTGTTGTCTAAATGATGTACATATATATAGTGTTAAGTCCTATTAACACTCTTAACAATCATCTGGGGTGTAATTGTTGAAAGGTTATTATTAAATCTAGTGTGGTGTTATAATGTATTGACTGATTGAAGTGTTTTTGAGTGCTTTACAATTGTAATGAATTAATAGTATAATTATAATAACAGTTATTATTGAAGATGTTGTTTATATTGCCAATATCTCACTCACTATGTACTGTGAGAGGTGAGACTGTAAACGTTAACTGTTAGGTATGAGAGGATCAGCGTGAGTCAGATCTGAATCACGCTCTCACAGATCTTACCTCAATATTCAGCGATGAGGTTTCATCAAGCTGCAGAACAAGAAGAGAGCGTTGAACATGCTTAGAATCATTCCAACGCCAAGACAAAGAAACTCAAGAAGGAATTCATGTCACTTATAATACATTTTTAAGAAGCCAACCACCTACCTGCCATTTCTCTGCGTCTTTCAGGTCTTTCAGCTGGCCCTGCGTCTCCGCCAACTTCCGTTGCATGAGCTCGGACGAGGAGGTTGGGGCACCTCGCACCACGGCTGCTAAACAACACAAGAACACAACAGGAACACAACCCAGCTGCATGTTGACGTGTGGTGAGGAGAGGAGGAGGAGGAGAAGTGCTGGTGAGATGAAGATGCAGTACAGGACAGGTGGCCGCCTCACCTGTTTATATAGCCATCCCTGGAGAAGGCACCGGCTGCAGGAACCCGGCAGAAACCTGTGGCGAGGTCGCTTTCCGCCGGCAGTTCCCCCAACGTGGTACGAGAGCGGTGACGCCGGGGGGACCCGCCGCACATGCATGTGTGTGTGTGTTTGTGTGTTTGTGTGTGTGTGTGTTTGTGTGTTTGTGTGTGTGTGTGTGTGTGTGTGAGAGAGAGAAAGTGTACGTTCAGGAAACTACAGGAGGACCACGCTTCCCCATTTTCAGTTTGAATATGTGCACAGTCAGAGTTGTACAACAGTACATTTGGACAGCACCTGTGTGAGTCACCAGGCCAGGTACCATCCCACAGAAGGTTGTCAGATGCCTGCTTGTGATTCTACGAGTTGCACCTCTGGTTCCATGGAAAAGTTCAATGTTGTTGTACCTGAACTGTGCAATGACAACGTTGAATATAATCTGATCTGATATGATCATCTGATATGAAGTTGACGGGGCATGAGAAAGTCCCAGCGGTGACATCATGATAATGCGGAGCCTGTCGTGGCGGCAACCCAAGAACCCGTTGGTGGACACCAGCGGTGAAGGAAGCCGTCAGGCTGAAGAAGGAGGCCTTTCGGGCCTGGTTGGCCCAGGGGTCTCCTGAAACAGCAGACAGGTACCGGGAGGCCAAAAGGACCGCAGCTTCAGCGGTTGCTGAAGCAAAAACCCGGGTGTGGGAGGAGTTCGGGGAGGCCATGGAGCAGGACTTTCGGTTGGCCTCAAGGAGGTTCTGGCAAACTGTCCGGCGACTCAGGAAGGGAAAGCAGGGCTTGGCTCAGGCTGTGCTCAGTCGGGGAGGAGAACTGCTGACCCAGACTGAGGATATTGTCGGGCGGTGGAAAGAACACTTTGAGGAGCTCCTGAACCCGACCAGTTCCTCTGTGGAAGAGGCAGAGTCTGAAGACTCGGGGGAAGTCTCACCCATATCCTTGGTAGAGGTCACTGAAGTAGTCAAAAAGCTCTTCAGTGGCAAGGCGCCAAGTGTGGATGAGATTCGCCCTGAGATGCTGAAGTTTAAATGCGGAGGAGTACCTTATGTACCACAAAGCACATGTAGACTGGATGGCAAACTCCCATGCGCCCCCCAACAACCCTGCGAGGGTAAAGAGCTGGTCCACTGTTCCACGGCCAGGACGGAATCCGCATTGTTCCTCCTGGAGCTGAGGTTCGACAATCGAGCCGGAGCCTCCTTTCCAGCACCCTGGAATAAACTTTCCCGGGGAGGCTGAGCAGTGTGATACCCCGATAGTTGGAGCACACCCTCCGGTCCCCTTTTTTGAAAATGGGGACCACCACCCCGGTCTGCCATTCCACAGGTACTGTCCCCGACCTCCACGCTACATTGACTAGGCGTGTCAGCCACGACAGCCCGACAATGTCCAGAGCCTTCAGCATCTCAGGGCGAATCTCATCCACACCTGGCGCCTTGCCACTGAAGAGCTTTTTGACTACTTCAGTGACCTCTACCAAGGATATGGGTGAGACTTCCCCCGAGTCTTCAGACTCTGCCTCTTCCCCAGAGGACGTACTGGTCGGGTTCAGGAGCTCCTCAAAGTGTTC
This sequence comes from Coryphaenoides rupestris, assembly GCA_002895965.2. Classification (NCBI taxonomy): domain Eukaryota; kingdom Metazoa; phylum Chordata; class Actinopteri; order Gadiformes; family Macrouridae; genus Coryphaenoides; species Coryphaenoides rupestris. The sequence goes on from PIJE02000419.1 coordinate 252,215, forward strand.
TTTCCACCGCCCGACAATATCCTCAGGCCTGGGAACGCCTCGGGATCCCCCAGGAGGAACTAGAGAGTGTGGCTGGGGAGAAGGAAGCCTGGGGGGCCCTGCTTAGCCGGCTGCCACCGCGACCCGACCCCGGATAAGCGGACGATAATGGATGGATGGATGGATGAGAGAGTCCTAGCGGTGACATCATGATAATGCGGAGCATGAGAGAGTCCTAGCGGTGACATCATGATAATGCGGAGCATGAGAGAGTCCTAGCGGTGACATCATGATAATGCGGAGCATGAGAGAGTCCTAGCGGTGACATCATGATAATGCGGAGCATGAGAGAGTCCTAGCGGTGACATCATGATAATGCGGAGCATGAGAGAGTCCTAGCGGTGACATCATGATAATGCGGAGCATGAGAGAGTCCTAGCGGTGACATCATGATAATGCGGAGCATGAGAGAGTCCTAGCGGTGACATCATGATAATGCGGAGCATGAGAGAGTCCTAGCGGTGACATCATGATAATGCGGAGCATGAGAGAGTCCTAGCGGTGACATCATGATAATGCGGAGCATGAGAGAGTCCTAGCGGTGACATCATGATAATGCGGAGCATGAGAGAGTCCTAGCGGTGACATCATGATAATGCGGAGCATGAGAGTGTCCTAGCAGTGACATCATGGTTATATGAATGCATCATGAGAGTGTCCTAGCGGTGACATCATGGTTATATGAATGCATCATGAGAGTGTCCTAGCGGTGACATCATGATAATTCACAGTGGTTGACAGCGCCAGAGAAGATTAAATGCAAGTGATCTCTGTATTCTCAAGACTTGAGAGTTTCTCGTTTCTGCGACTTTGTTCGGCATTCTGTGTGAGAACTCTGACCTCAGCTGAACTCCTGCACGCCTGCAGCCGCGGGAAGGTCTCTCAAACACACCACACGGTTTCTTCTGCTGCAGGGGCCGTGCGCACACTCTTGTGTACTGCAGTGTCCCAAGATGTGCACACACACACACACACACACACATGCACAATTAATTACTCACGTTAGAGTGTCTTGCATTCTGTGTTTAAAGTTCAATCGAACGCTCCAGTGGAACGTTGTGAGGCGTGATGTTGTCGGCTGTTTCCAGGGGTCAATGGGCTGACCTATGGTGCTCTGTGCACAAGCCGGTTTCATTTTAATCGAGAAATACCACCCGCACACGACATTTGCTCCTAAATGTTAAGTCACGTTCGCACAAGGGAATTTTTACGCACTGGCGCTGTAGGGCCGAGATGACC
>PIJE02000419.1:260992-295965 GCA_002895965.2 Coryphaenoides rupestris
GCTGCTTCTGCTGGGGGGCCTTCCTCCGCGGCTGGGGGTGGAGGTGGAGGGGTGGGTGGAGGTGGAGGCGGAGGCGGGGGGGTGGTGCTGGGTGGTGCTAGCGGCTCTCCGGTAACCTGAAGCCTGGGGGACGCAGCAGGATGATGCTTTGGAGAATTAAAAGTCAGAAAATTACATTTACATTGAGGGCATTTGTCAGACGCTTTTATCCAAAGCGACTTACAAAGAGTACATTTGTTGAAGGAGAGGCAGCAATATATCACTGTGGTACCTGAAGATAAGAATAGAGCAGGTTTAGAGAATTCATATTTACGAGACGAATAGAACGAGTTTAGAACAATGCTAAGTGTCTTAATAAATGTTAAGACGTACAAACACGCAGGTTAGTGCTGGGGGGGTTATGTAGAGTCCAGGTGAACTCTGAACAGGTGGGTCTTGAGTCTCTTGTTAAGGAGGGGGGTTATGTAGAGTCCAGGTGAACTCTGAACAGGTGGGTCTTGAGTCTCTTTGTTAAGGAGGGGGGTTATGTAGAGTCCAGGTGAACTCTGAAACAGGTGGGTCTTGAGTCTCTTGTTAAGGAGGGGGGTTATGTAGAGTCCAGGTGAACTCTGAACAGGTGGGTCTTGAGTCTCTTGTTAAGGGAGGGGGGTTATGTAGAGTCCAGGTGAACTCTGAACAGGTGGGTCTTGAGTCTCTTGTTAAGGAGGGGGGTTATGTAGAGTCCAGGTGAACTCTGAACAGGTGGGTCTTGAGTTCTGTCTTGTTAAGGAGGGGGTTATGTAGAGTCCAGGTGAACTCTGAACAGGTGGGTCTTGAGTCTCTTGTTAAGGAGGGGGGTTATGTAGAGTCCAGGTGAACTCTGAACAGGTGGGTCTTGAGTCTCTTGTTAAGGAGGGGGGTTATGTAGAGTCCATGTGAACTCTGAACAGGTGGGTCTTGAGTCTCTTGCGGTAGCTGGCGAGCGACTCGGCCGTCCTGACATGAGCCGGGAGCTCATTCCACTGCGGAGCCAGATCCGTGAAGAGTTGGGACTTGGAAGAGCGATGTTTGGCTGTTCTTAGTGAAGGTGGTACCAGTCCTTTGGCAGAAGTTGCCGAGCGGAGTGCTCAGGCTGGGGTGTAGCTGTCAACGGCGGTTCCGTTGACAGCCATGAAAGTCAGAACCAGAGTCTTGAATCGAACGCAAGCGATTACCGGGAGCCAGTGGAGGTAATGTAGGAGAGGTAATGCAGGAGAGGTAATGTCGGAGAGGTAATGAAGGAGAGGTATTGTAGAAGAGGTAATGAAGGAGAGGTAATGTAGGAGAGGTAATGCAGCAGAGGTAATGTAGGAGAGGTCATGTAGAAGAGGTATTGTAAGAGAGGTAATGCAGGAGAGGTATTGTAGGAGAGGTAATGCAGGAGAGGTATGTAGGAGAGGTATGAGAGAGGTATTGCAGGAGAGGTAATGCAGGAGAGGTATTGCAGGAGAGGTATTGGAGGAGAGGTATTGCAGGAGAGGTATTGTAGGAGAGGTATTGCAGGAGAGGTAATGCAGGAGAGGTAATGCAGGAGAGGTATTGCAGGAGAGGTATTGTAGGAGAGGTAATGCAGGAGAGGTATTGTCAGGAGAGGTATTGCAGGAGAGGTAATGCTGAACAATACTCAGTAATATTAATAATTATACGACATTATCAACACAGCACTTTCTTCTCGTCATACTCTCACTTTATTCTACAAATCTGACATTTTAAACTGAAATGATGACACTTTTTTTCGTGTATTTACCATCGTCTCCGTAGAGCAGGAAGCAGCGCGTCAACAGGTGGAACAGCCTCTTGGTTTATAGTGACGGCCGCTTTGTCCAATAGGACGCGCGGAAGCCTCTCGTCTCGACCAATGGCGAGCGCGAATAGGCGGGCCTTAGCGTCGTCAACCAATGGAGACGTTCGTTTTCGTGTCGCCTAGCGACCAGCGTCGTCGCGCTTCGTCAGCAAGTCAAGCGGCTCAGTAACCGCGCTTTACGTCTTGGTTTAGAGTGACAACCGCGCTGTCCAATAGAAAGCGATAGGATTCCCCCCCCCCCCCCGTCTCGACCAATGGCAAGCGCGAATAGGCGGGGCCTATTAGGGTCCGGGCGTAGTAGGCGCATGCGCGGAGCATCGTGAGGCGACGCGGTGAGGATCAGTATTTCTATCTTCACCTGAGAGAAGATACTCTGATATATATGTATAGTTGGTATGATATTCAGATTATAAAGAGATTAAACTGCACGCAAGTCAATGGTTAGTGCAAAAAGAACGCAGAACAATGTGTTTAATTCAAATGCCCTAAACTAGTTATGAAGCAGATTAATTAAGTGGTTAATTAAGTGGTTAATTAAGTGGTTAATTAGGTGGATGAGCTGAGGGAGGTGCAGCCATGCTGTCCAGCAGCGGGGTGTTGGACCACCAGCCTCACGCCGGCCTGCAGAAGCTCTCGGCGCTGGGGGCCCTGGCCCGGTCTTCCCTGGGGCCCTGCAGGTCCTACAAGTTCCTCACCCGGGATGGGGAGGCGGGGGCGGTGCTTGCCGGGTCCCTCGTCCGCCTGCTGGGAGGTCTGGAGCTGAGCGGCGGCGCGGAGCCCGTGGGCCAGCTGGCGGGCGAGGCGGTGCGGGCGCACCACGCCGCCTACGGCTCGGGCGGCGGGTGCCTGCTGTTCATGGCGGGGGCGTGGAGCCGCGCGGCGCTGGAGGCCCTGCGCGGCGGCATCCCGGCCCCCCGCGTCCTGCAGGGCCTGCGGCGCGGCCTGGAGGTGTGCTCGCAGGCGTGCGGGACTCACAGCGTCTCCCTCCTCGAGGCGGACCTCCGCGGAGCGCCGCGCGGGCCGGCCTCCTCGCTGTCCGGCGGCCCCACTCCCGCCCCGCGGCCCCCCGGACCGCATGGGGGGCCACGGGGGGCTGTTGGGCTGACCCGCAGCAGACACTTCTGTGGCGCTACGCAGGCGGACCCCCCGCCCTCCCCACCGCCGCCCGTCTACCAGAGGGCTCCCACCAGCCGGGACATCGGCCCCACGGCCAGGGCCCTCGCCCACGGCCGACACCGCTCCATGGAGCTGGTCCTGCAGGCCAGCCGGCTGCAGTCGGCCTCCTCCTCCTCCTCCTCCAACTCCACCGAGGCAGGAGGAGGATGCGGCTGCTCAGTGTTTGACATCAGCAGGGTGCTGACCTGTGTGCTGCCCGGGGTGCCGGAGGACCAGGCCCGCGTCCTGCCCGGCTGCGTGGTCCGGCTGCCTGCGGAGAGGCTGGCGCTGGCTTCCCAGCTGACGGGGGCTCGGCCCGGAGGTCTCAGAGTGGTTCTGATCGCGGGCGACCTCTGCGGACGGTATCGCCACCTGGGCTGCAAACCGCCGGCGGGGGGGGCGGGGGTGCGTTACGTGACCGATTGCCTGGACCCAGGGGTCGGGGGGTCCGGCAGGGAGGCCCGGTGGACGGAGACGGTCCTGGGCTCCCTGCAGAGGCTGGGGGTGGACCTGGTGCTGGTCTCGGGAGCGGCCAGCGAGTCCCTGAGTCCACGCTGCCTGGCGCGCCACATCCTCCTGGTGGACGGCGTGGGGGCCCCCGTGCTGAGGGTCTTCGCCGAGGCCACGGGAGCCGTCGCCGTCGCCTACGCCGCCCAGCTGAGCGAGCGCTGCGTGGGGGTGGGCGTGGAGGTGGAGATGGCCCACCTGGGAGCCCACCTGGGCGTGGTCCTCTTCCCCCCCAGGGGCGGTGCTGGGGGCCTGGTCACAGCCGTGCTGAGCGCCCGCATTCCCGCCCAGCTGGAGGCACTGGAGGACGAGTTCTGGGCCTCGGCCAGGCGGCTGCACCACGCCCTGCGGGACGCCGCCATGCTGCCGGGGGCCGGGGTCATCGAGACGCTCTGCGCCCGCGACCTCCGGGCACACGCCCACCGGCGACCCCCACAGTCCCCCGGGTGGGAGGAGGAGGAGGCGGGTGGGGGTCTGTACAGGGGCCGGGTCCTGGGGCTGATGGCCGATGCCCTGATGGACTACGTCGCCACGGTGACGGCCAACAGCGGGCGGTGCTCTCAGCTCCAGGCCTGGACGGCGGTCAGTCAGGGGGCGGGGCTGCCGGAGGGCTCCTCCCTGGTGGGCGAAGACCAGGACGGGCGGACCGCCGGACGACACCCGGAGAGCGAGGCGGGTCTGGGTGAGGAGGAGGAGGAGGTCTGGGGGGGTGCAGCCAAGCAGACCAGGGTCTACGACAACCTGAGCGTGAAGGTGGAGGCGTGGAGGCGGGCCTTGGACCTGGTGTCCCTGGTGTTGCTCACGGACGCCGAGGTCATCACTGGCGTCGACCCGGGAGTCCTCCAGACCGACCCGGACTTGATGCTGCTGTGACTTCATGTTTAACTAGCTGGTGATTGACTGTGAGTTCATGTTTAACTAGCCCATGGTCATTTTTATTTGTTTATTTATTTGTCAAAAACCATATTGTAAATAATATTTTATATGTTACATTGATTCTTGATTATTTAATTATAATTAGTGCGCAATTCCTCTTGATGTTTCATAATTAATGAACCAGTATTCCTCGGGCTGTATGTTGTTGTACCTTTATTGACCACCTGGGGGAGACAGACGCTACATTTGAGTGAGCTGGTGCTTGACTGTGAGTTCATTAGCAGACCGACGTCACATTCCTCCAACGGCTCCAGAAGAACATTGTGCTAAATGATTTGCTGTTCGTTTTACTTTTTATACTGTACCACTTTATATGGTGTTTTGTATTTTCCTCAACATATTTTTTTTTTTAACTGAAATGGCAATTTTGTCAATCTTGCAAATCAATAAAAGTTGACGAAGAATCAATTACAATAAATCTATTTATTTGAAATATACATCAGTATATTTGGTGTGTGTATGGGGTGTGTGTGTGGCATGCAATGGTGCACCGACCGACCTGGCGGTGGTGGTGGTTCCAGATGTGGTGACCTCTGAACCTGCCGCACAGAACACGACCTCATCTGAGCGGTACGCTTAGAGCCACCTCAGGGGCGACCCGTGGAAGGACCGTGAAGAGATAAGATAAGATAGAACTTTATTAATCCCGAAGGAAATTCTTGTGCCAGGTTGCACAGCAATACAGTACAATAAAACAATAGAGAAATAAACAGAATAATAAAAATAAACTAACAGATTTACACATGTAGAGTCAAAATATATAAATATATAGACAAGACAAGATATTCAGACGGCAAAGACAATTTGGCATAATTGAGTGTAATGGGACGTATTGCACCTGATAGAAAGAATATTAAGAATATTGCACATAATGTTGAAAGTTGGTGAACTGTATGAACATAACTTTATTTGTTGAATATAGTTTATCGTGAAAGGAACACTCGTGTCTCTGCTGTTCTCTTCTGAGCAACAGTGTAAGTTCAGTTCTAAAGAAAAGTTTGTGTTCGCAGCGCCGCCTGCTCTCCCCAGTGGCTGAGTGACGCAGATCCAGCCGACTGCTCTTCTCTCGTCCTCGTGGAGGGAGGCTGCTCAGCGGACCGGCAGAACAGAGGCTGAGGGTGTGTGTGTGTGTGTGTGTGTGTGTGTGTGTGTGTGTGTGTGTGTGCTGGAGTGCATGCGAGCAGAGGCCCTGCAGGGGAAGCCTTTCGCAGATCTAAGCCAGCTGCTACCCTCCTCCTTTATTAAACAGCACAACAGCAGATCTCTTCCCCTCCTCTGTAGGTGTGTGTGATCAAGCCTCTCTCTCCCAGGACCTAGCAGGAACCCTCTCTCTCCAAGGACCTAGCAGAACCCTCTCTCTCCCAGGAACTTGCGGGAACCCTCTCTCTCCCAGGACCTAGCAGAACCCTCTCTCTCACAGGACCTAGCAGGAACCCTCTCTCTCACAGGACCTAGCAGGAACCCTCTCTCTCACAGGACCTTGCGGGAACCCTCTCTCTCACAGGACCTAGCAGGAACCCTCTCTCTCACAGGACCTAGCAGGAACCCTCTCTCTCACAGGACCTTGCGGGAACCCTCTCTCTCACAGGACCTTGCGGGAACCCTCTCTCTCACAGGACCTTGCAGGAACCCTCTTTCTCTCACAAGGACCAGCACTTTTTTTCCTTGCGAACCCTTCTCTCTCACAGGACCTAGCAGGAACCCTCTCTCTCACAGGACCTTGCAGGAACCCTCTCTCTCACAGGACCTTGCGGGAACCCTCTCTCTCACAGGACCTAGCAGGAACCCTCTCTCTCACAGGACCTAGCAGGAACCCTCTCTCCTACCGGAAACCCTCTCTCCTACCGGGAACCCTCTCTCCTACCGGGAATCCTTTCTCCTACCGGGAACCCTCTCTCCCAGGACCTAGCAGAGGACCTACATGGAGAGGGGGGAGGGTTCTCCTTAGAGGGGGGAGGTTCAGCTGAAGTGACCACTTCAGCTGAGGGGGCGGGGGGGTTGAAGCAGAGCCAGGTCCTGTTGTGCTGTGTGGAGAAGGGGGAGGGCCAGGGGGGAGGGAAAAGTTAGTGGGAGGTGAGAGGCCTGCACAGGGCTCCTGCTCTGCTGGGAGGGAAGAAGGAGACGGAGACTCAGCAGCAGCAGCAGCAGCAGCAGCAGCAGCAGCAGAAGAGAGGAGGAGGAGGAGGAGGAGGAGGAGGGAAGAGGAGCCGAGGAGATGGCCACGGGAGAGATCACCACCCTCCCCTCTTCACCTGAGGACGGCGGCAGCGGCGGCTTCCTCCACGCGAACTTCCGGGAGCCCAAGAAGCTCTACTGCAAGAACGGAGGCTTCTTCCTGCGGATCGGAGCGGACGGCCGCGTGGACGGCGTGCGAGACAAGACTCACCCCCACAGTAAGTCCACACGGCGCGCTAGCTAGCCGCACACGCTAGCCTCAGTCAGTAAGTGCTGCCAGACCCACGACCCCAGCACAATGCCTCTCTATGCTGCCTTTTTCCCCCCACAAGTGTGGAACCAGCAGCGTGCAGGCAGGGGGCTGTGCTGCTCCCGGTGTTGGCTGTCGCTACGAGAGAGACTAACTCGAGGTTAAGTGTCTCCTCCACACCCCCCCAGCGTGGCCGTATACGAGCCCTCACAGTGTCTGGACAATAACTTATAAGGTCCACTCCGCTTCAGTCTCGTTTCTCTGCGAACAGACCAGTTAACGGTTTGAAGGCGGGTCAGTGTTTGCACACCAGTTTACATAACACTCACTAATGAGTTTTCTAGTGTTTGTGTATCACTCCTGCAGAGTGACTTCCTGCCCCGGCGTCAGAGTACCAGGAAGACGGGACGGTGGTCGACTCATCAGGGCATCAGATTCAACCGTAAAGCATTACATTAAGTGATATCCCGGGTCGATGCCAGCACCTGGTCACCACATATTTCACCAGGGAACTGAGCCGCATGTTCTTTATTTAGCTTAGTCTTCACCCTGGAGGCTCGCTTATGTCAGCCATGCAGAACTTCTTTGAACACAATGTTGGCGTTGTCAGGGTTAGAGGTCAATATTCGAATGTGGTTCAGGTGATCGGTAGACAAACTAATACATAGTATAAGTCATAGCGTTTCACAATTAGGTCCAAGAGATTTAACATGTGCATTTTTATATGAAAATCTGGAAGCACAAACTCATGTCTTTCTCTGAGCGGTGACCCCAGCGGCCACACTAATCTCATCCCGTCCACACCAACACTGTGTTAATGTTGACGATAAAGTTGTCTGACAGGGGAGGACAACGGAAACTTTATTTACAGCCGCTCTGCAGCGACATGACCGCCTCCCCCTGGAAAATATTCCTACAGATAAGGATGTGTCTGGAAAGGCACTGGCGTTGGGACGTGAGCCCAGCACACATAGTGCTGCAGAAATCATCCCGCCTCTCAGGGAAGAATGTCTGCTTGATCGATGGCTGACCCATCCCTGCCAACACCACCCCAACCCTAGCCCCGCCCCCAACCCTACCCCCGCCCCCAACCTCCTAAACCGTATTTGAGCCTCCACTCTTTACTCTGCTACGCTTTGTGTTGACATCATTTTAACACAAAGCTACCATCGAGAAGCTGAAGTCTGTCAGGGAGGAGCCGTTCATAAGTATTACCTGTCAACCAACCAATCACATCCACTCCAGAGAGATCGGTACCTGCTGATCACGGCTAACTGATTGGCTGGTGGTGTGAGGAGTAGTGGGATGGGATGTAGTGTATCAGACCACATCCCATCGATGTATGTTACATGTTGTATGTTACATGTTGTATGTTTTTTGGTAACTACTATGGCGTCCCGGCTAGCGTTTCCACGGTAACCGTGTTGCCCGGGGTGACCACTAACCTGGCGTCTCTCTGGCCTCCAGTCAAGCTGCAGCTGCAAGCCACGGCGGTGGGGGAGGTGGTGATCAAGGGGTTGGCAGCCAACCGATACCTCGCCATGAACCGAGACGGGAGGCTGTCTGGAGCCGTGAGTTACACACTCCTTCTCCTCCTCCTCCTCCTTCTCCTCTTCCTCCTCCTTCTCCTCTTCCTCCTGCTCCTCACTCTCTTCCGCCTCCTCCTCGTCCTCCTCCTTCTCCTCCTCCTCCTGCTGCTCCTGCTCCTCCCGATCCTCCTCCTCCTCCTCCTCCTAGGATACTAGAGAACCCATTGCTGTAGACCTAGGATCTAGAGAACCCATTGCTGTAGACCTAGGATCTAGAGAACCCATCGCTGTAGACCTAGGATCTGGAGAACCCATCGCTGTCGACCTAGGATTTAGAGAACCCATCGCTGTAGACCTAGGATCTAGAGAAACCATTGCTGTAGACCTAGGATCTAGAGAACCCATCATGGTAGACCTAGGATCTAGAGAACCAATCTCTGTAGACCTAGGATCTAGAGAACCCATCGCTGTCGACCTAGGATTTAGAGAACCCATCGCTGTAGACCTAGGATCTAGAGGACCCATCAGACCGGCTTTATAGACGCATCTAAGGATGTAGTCAAAGTTGAAACCCTTCCACTATGGGATACACGGCTGTGTCTTCGGTGTGTTCGATGGACGCTTTAGGCTGCATATCTATATTACTAACTGTATTAGGACAGTAGGTACAGTAGCGAGGTTTAGGAAGCAGGGGTTTCGGACAACACCCGTTGTTTCCCCTGCGAAGAGCGAGCGTGAGTGTTGTGACCGGTGACAGTATTGATTGTGTAGGTAGCTGAGGCAACCCTGACTGGAGACCCTCTGCCTGGACAGGGTGTGGGGCTGCTGACACCGAGCAACACAGAGGTCTGGGCCAGAGCTGACTCACCACGTCCACCCAGCTACTGAATCACAGCTCCCAGCGGGGACGTCTAGTAGCACTTCCACTTGTTGCACACAGACCCTCCCTTTCCACTCGGCCGTTTAGACCCTGCTGACTAGTTGTGGACTCATGTCATTAACGCCATGTTGTTATTATTACTATCAGAATCCCCAAGTGTTTTACTCCCGGGTACGTTTGCACATATGGAACTTTGTTTCTGTTATGTTGGTGCAGTAAAATGATTGATGATGGTATTTATTGTTTGTTGTATAATCCCTAATCCACTTGATTATCTACACTTTGATAGCGGCTGTACAGTATAGTGCTGTGTAGTGTTTAACACGGTTTACCTTCCCTCTTGAGCTGTTTGACAAACTATTCTGTCGCCATGGTCTTTAGGAACGCTTTAATATGTCGTCATCGCCATTTAAACAAACAAACTCAACGTTGCTTATTAACTTCACGGCCAGACGTGATTTCCTGAGGAAACCTCAAGCCAGAACCACGGTGGAAGCGTGTTATGAATGTGGCCGCGGAACAGACGCTAGTAACCAAGGTCTCAGTTAACTCTCTGGCCCTTGTTGGCATGACAACATGTCCCAGTTTACTGTTCAACAACCGGCCCCTTCTAGTGGTTCGGGTCGATCTGGGTTCAAACGGCAACGTTCTCAGCCTTTCCCCCCCGAACCCAGCTTCACGTCAGGGTCCTTGAGGAGGACTCCTAACCCGCTCAGAAACGTCGTGTATGATTGTACGTGGCTTTTCAGTCAGTGTGTGTGGGGAAAGTCGAGGGAAACGTTTGGCTTCGTTGGATTGTTCGTGTTAACCTGTCCCGACAGTTCATCAGCAGGTCCTAGGAGATGCTCTCAGGTCAGTGACGTCGGTCCGCAACTAAACATTTGATTCCCAAAGTTTCCAACAACAGGCCGTTGTGCTGCCCGTGCTCTTGAGCCAAGCAGGAAGCGGCGGATTAGTGTGATAGAACAATGGCTCCATTGTCCAACTCTACCCTCACCTTTTCCCCTTTCCTCAAACTGTAATATATCTCTTTCTTTAATCCACCTCCTTCTCTCTCCCTCTCCCTTTCTCTCTCCGTCCTCAGAGGCGAGCGACGGATGAATGTTACTTCCTGGAGCATCTGGAGAGCAACAATTACAACACGTATCGCTCCAAGAAGTACCCCGACATGTACGTGGCGCTGCAGCGCTCGGGCCAGTACAAGACCGGCACCAAGACCGGGCCGGGCCAGAAGGCCATCCTGTTCCTGCCCATGTCGGCCAAGTCTTAGTCCAGATCCAATCCAGTCAGGAGGGAAGGCCAGACCAGAACTACTTCAGTATTCATAGGCAGCGGTGAGGAGGTAGAGGCACAACAGAATCACGCCCCGGTAGCTCGGAACAGTTCAGTCACTCTCAGCAGCACACCTCCACTTCTTATTTAAAGGGACGCTCCAAGACTTAAGGGCCCTCCTACAGGCTCCAGGGTGGGGGATCTGCTAGCTTCATTCATTAGCTTGTTGTTTGAGGCGTGTTTGTTGGGGGAATTATAGTGGAACATTTCTGAACATTACGGTGGTTCTATAGCCGCGGGGGCGATGCTACGACCGGCCGGGTTAGCGTAGCGGCTGTGGCTAGCGTTTAGAGAACCAGACTCTTTAAGACAGGTGATGGATGAGTGAGGACATGAGGCCGTCCAGATACGTGACCATGTCACTGCAGGACTGTGGTTGGCGGAGGGATTCAAATCTAGAGTTTGTAATACAGATGGTTTTTAATGTTAAGAACAGAAAACAGACATAAGGGAACAACAGGGGGTGGTAACGTTCATAATAATCACACCTCTACTATATCCAGTCAGATGTCTTACAATGCAAGCTCCTCCCCTCCAGCATAGCGTGCACCTGCCTAATGTCACCTTTACACTTCTTAATATGACACCTTTCCTTAAAATCTAATCTAATCTCATCCAAAAAAAAAAATCACTTTTAAATCAAAGTGGGGCTTCACCATTAAATTCACAAGCCTATTGTGCAGATGTTTAGCAGCATTTTACTGTTACATTTCTGTTTGACAAAAATGAGTCTGTTGCTATATTTTCAAAATAAATTAAAACATGATATATTCGATTCACAAACGGCAACCCGAATGGCTCAAGTATACAAGCAGTAGAAACCCAACGCGGTCTCCGGGGACACGGTCACCTGGCACCATATCAGCTCAATCAAAACCAGCCACCGCAGTAGCCAGTGTTCTCCAGAGGTGGCGCTGTTTCATTTCGCTGTCGTGAAAAATGCAGTTTTAATCGCAGACAAAGTGGTACCAGTTACGCCACATCGTTGTAACCAGCATCCAATAATAATAAGTACGCTTGTCTTCAAGTGCCAGTTATATTCATGTGTGTGTGGCTCAACGTGCTAACCTGCTAGCTGAGTTCTGAGCATCCCCGTGCTAGGCTAGGCTAGGCTAGGCTAGGATAGGCTAGCTAGGGGTTAACGGCGGCGGCGGCAGCGCTCGGTGGTACAGCTGGTAGAAGAGTCCGGGGTGCGCGGCGGGGAGCTGCTCCGCGGGGAGCTCCACCGTCTGGAAGCCGTGCTCCAGGCCGTGCAGCAGCAGCCGGGCCACGCGCCGCGCGATGGGCGTGGCCTCCTCGGGGGCGTCGGCGCGCGCCAGCTCCGCCAGCGGCAGCCAATCGCAGCGCAGGCACTCCTCGGTGCAGAAGTGGATGCGGTGCGTGAGGGGGCGGAGCCGGCAGATGAGGTAGAGATCCGACATGCCGAAGGCCCCGGGGTGCCGGTGCTGCTGCCGCACGCTGAGCAGCGACACGAACTCTGAGAGCACGCCCGTCTCCTCCCGCACCTCCCGCACCGCCGTGCACCCTGGGGAGAGGGGGGGGGGGAGGAGGTGAGGGAGGTGCTTAACATCCTGCTCCACCTCTTGACCTTGGTCGGGAAGTCACCGGGTGTCAACGGTAACGGAAACAGACACACATTCAATGCTGCTTTTTCTGTCATGGATTACAATATTTAAAGCCAATCTTCCGCTTCTGAACGATTTAAAAAGTGAATTCCTTAGAAAGTGTCATTGCTACGTCGTCACATGTTGGTGTGTTCATGTGTTTGTGTTCACGTGAATGTATAATGTGTTGTCCTCAGTGCAACGCTCTGAATTCACAAACACGTCTGATGAATCAACAAACACGAAACTAAACATGCGAGCGAGCGGTCATCGGGTCGCCTGGCGGTCCGTCCGACAGACGACAAGCTCGCAGTAAGATAGGAACACACTTTAGGTCGTTAGAAACCTGGAAAGACCAATTCTCCAACCGTCCGACACACCGTTGAGTGTCTCCTTAATACTTAATACATGTTAATACTTAATACATGGATACAGCTGTTTTAATCACAGCTCAAGTACTCATGAGAACAAGAGGGTGATTTAGATTAATATTCACTCTGATAGACACTAGAATGATATAGGTTAACTTACCAATATTCTACATATAAACCAGTAGGTGATATTGGTTAACATACCAATATCTATATATCTATATATACATATATATAAATTAGTAGGTGATATAGGTTAACTTACCAATATCCTCTCCTAGTTCAGAAAGTCCTCCAGGAAACTTCCAAGCATTTTTGGTCTGAAACAAGGACAGTAAAATATAAACTTAATGATCACCTGGTATTACTACAAACTGAATCCTCTTCTCTTAGTGTCTGGGTTTTGTGTTGATCAAATGTAGTGTGTGCCTTAATCGTCTCTCATAGTAAATTATACATTGCTGCTTGTTAAATTATGACATTGCTGCTGTATACATATTTTTCTAGTTGATACATTTTGCTTTGCTTTTTCTGAAATGCAATTTTATAACCATTCAATGTTCCTATTGTTGTTGTTGTTGTTTGTATGAGGAACGTGAATGCACTAAGACCTATATGTTCATTAACTGTTTCTTAAATCTGTACCAGTTGGCTTGGAAGGAAGAAATAAAGAGTCTTGTTAGCGGTTTGTCCTGGTGACTCCTTCTTGGTTCCTCTGAGTCAGTCATCAGCCATCGTCTGCAGAGTCTCAGCTGAGTGTTCTGAGCACTGAAGCTGCCTTAGCTACACGGACTAGTAGTACGTTCACAGTTCAATTAAGGTCATACACCTAATAAAATATTTACATACTGATTATTCAGGTCATTGATTGGAGGACGGTAATCAAATTGTCTGGATGTCTTAATCGCTTCATGCTCCGGGAATGCATCTAAACACTTAATCGGAATAACTTCATCTGCTGTTTACGTGTTTACATGATTGCTTTAATTCATGTGATGAAGATCAATGTACCGTTTAACTGCAGGTAAACACACTGCCTGACTTAGAGATAGACCTAGAGCTAGACCTAGATCTAGACTACTGAACACAAGGTTTCCTTCAGCCAGCGCTAAACGGGCCGCGGGCCGAGAAGCGTTCCAGTAAACGTTTGTTGGCCAGCAGGACCCGAGATAAGATCTGAAGCAGAACCATGGAAACACAGCATCAGCCCCGCCGCCAGGGGCCGGAAACACAGCGCCCAGTAAACACTACCGCTACTATACACCGACTGAGATAAAGGTACTTTTTTAATCCCAGACCAGATATTGGGTAACTATCCTTCTATATACTATTACATGCTATTATATACTGTTTATCAGGACGTTTTTCACTGAAGCTGTCACCAGAACAGGGCCAGGCTGTTCTTACACACGAATAACGCTTATTTTTAAAAGCTGTGGGCTTGTAAATGCTTTCATTTGGAAGTAAACAGCAAAGCAGTTTGCAACGTGTCAAAGAGCGCTGTTGTCGTGTGTCAACACACACACCGGAGTGTGTGTGTGTGTGTGTGTGTGTGAGGCTGCGTTCAGGCCAAACAGAGTTGTGTGTGTGCTCCTCTCGGGGGACCACGCTAAGTGTGTCGGTTGTTGCCAGTCAGCCGGGGGAAGAATTTGACCCCCTCCCCGCCGCGCCTGAACGAACAAACTAGGAGACCAGAGGTCACATCCAGTAGCTAGGAGACCAGGGGTCACGTCCAGTAGCTAGGAGACCAGAGGTCACTGAGGTCAATGAGTTCTTCTGCTGTAATAAGTAGTTTTAAGATAGATTAAAACTAATTGTATTAATCCTTAACAGTAAATACCACACCAAGCGTCATTCTACTGCATTTATTGAGAGCAGGAGAAGATTGCAGAGCTGATGTCTGATACCGGGTAACAGAACCAGGTCTGATGTTTCGGACCCAGCTTTGTCCAGTACGTACCTTGTTCTTGTCCTGAACCACCAGAACTTTTCCATTGGACTCGTCCACCACGGCACCTGGCGACCCAACGGGGAAGAACAGAACACCGGTTAACCAAACAGCTCCACCGGACACGAAGTCTTCAAACACACAACCAACCGACACAGAGCAGTGGTGAGGAGGAGGTCTCCCGGGTCGAACCTTCTGGGTTCCACCAACCTAACCTAGTGCCTCACCTGTTGGGTTCTAACCTGTGGGCATCCATGAGCAATATTCACTCATTCACGGAATGCATCTCAAATTCACCGCAAGTCGCTTTGGATAAAACGACGGCAGAATGGCTAAAATTGCTGGGAAACCTTCTGCTCTGGGACTGAACTGTGAGGGGTTACTGAGGGCTACAGGGAACAAGCCTCTCCCCTCATGGCTTCCAGCTCTTCCTGTCCATGTTGAAGTTCTTCATCTGGTTCTGAGCGACAGGAGGTCATCATTCCCTCTACTGAGGGGAGATGTGGAGGTTATGAGTTCTCTGGAGTTCTCTGGAGTTCGGCTGTTGGACATCCAAATGGAAATGGATGAGAACGGCTTCTCCAGGAGGAACCTATCATTACTCTGCTTTCTGCCCAGGAACCAACGTTAGGAAAATAGTAAAAACATGCATACATGAATAAATTATTAGAGGGGGATTCTGGGTAAAGGAGTTGTGTGTGGAATGTGCTGGATCATTCTCAGGGCGTAAAGGACGGCATAATTAGTCTCCATTCCTTCAGTAAGGAACACACATGGAGAACCCTGCAGATATCCACACCCACATAGAAACATAAAAGTCTTGGTCCAGACCAGACCAGACCGTACAGGACTGGACCGAACTGGACCAGACCAGACCGGACCGGACTCCACACCACAGATGGACCGAAGCTGACGGTCTCTCTGCAGCTGGATCCATGCATGTGTTGTCCATCTGCTGCTTCAGACATTCCCCCCCGAACCACTGATTATAGTCCAGCCGGTCAAACTGCTGACTGTTAATGGAGTGATCAACTACTACACTACTATACTCTCAGAAGCTCTCTCTACCTCTCTGTTTGTCTCTCCCAATGTCTCTCTCTCTCTCGGGGCGGTAAGGGTTGCACTTCAGCGGGGAGTTAAAAAACCGAAACTGCGACACTTCAAAACCAAATAAAAGCGGAACAGGCGGTTACATCCTGTAATTCCCGCGGCCGTGGGTTTTATAGGCCGGACCTCACGGCTGACGGTTCAAGCCATTTATCTCATTTATCTCACTCACGGAGGGCTGAGAACGAGCCCACAGGAAGCACACATACCGACCCAAACAGTCAGCGCCCGACATCGATAAGCAACTTTACTGGAAAAAAACCAGAGCGAGAGTGCGTGAAGTGGGTTGGCAGCCCGACCGGGGATCTGGTGTTGTGAACATGTTGCGACATGATGCTGGATCTACTGAGAGGGACCCCGCACCTCAGGCTGCCCCCTGGTGGTGCACACAGGACCTTCACTCTGTTTCACTGGAACTTCTAAACCTCTCAGTGTTGTGTCTTGGCAGCATTACGTTAGTATTACATGTTTTACAACCAGCGTTAACTCAATTAAAGAGGCAAGTGTCAGTGGATTATTTGAAAGTGACAAAAAAAACAAGAAAACTCAACATTTTAAAAGGCAAATGTGTCGTTTCTGTATGAAAGATGCATGTTGATATGTAACTACGTATAGATTGTGTTAAAAGTGTTTATTTGGCAGACCTGCGCTCTGTTTCTGTGTGACCGCGACAGAAAATACTCCTACAACTCCTCCTACCGGGTGGAGGTGTTAGTCCTACCTGGTGGAGGTATTAGTCCTACCTGCCACTCCTACCTGGTGGAGGTGTTAGTCCTACCTGCCACTCCTACCCGGTGGAGGTCCTACCTGCCACTCCTACCTGGTGGAGGTGTTAGTCCTACCTGGTGGAGGTCCTACCTGCCACTCTTACCTGGTGGAGGTGTTAGTCCTACCTGCTACTCCTACCTGGTGGAGGTGTTAGTCCTACCTGCCACTCCTACCTGGTGGAGGTGTTAGTCCTACCTGCTACTCCTACCTGGTGGAGGTGTAGTCCTACCTGGTGGAGGTGGAGGTGTAGTCCTACCTGCTACTCCTATCTGGTGCGTGGCGTAGGCGGGCAGCCTGCTGGGTCCGGGTGCGAGCCACAGCGCCAGCACCACCTGGTCCCCGCGGGCGTGGTGGAAGCTGAAGCCTAGCGTAGCCGCCGCCGCCGCGCAGTGGCTCAGCGCGATGGGGAGGCGGAGCCAGGCGGCCACGCGGCCCGCCCCCCGCCACTCACACACACATCCTGGACACAGCGATGACTTCACTGTCAGTCTGGTGCCACAGAGGGGAGGGGTGTGTGTGTGCATATCTGCATCAGTGTGTGTGTGAGTGAGTGTGTGTCTGCATCAGTATGAGTGAGTGAGTGAGTGTGTGTGTGTATCAGTGAGTCTGCATCAGTGTGTGTGTGAGTGAGTGAGTCTGCATCAGTGTGTGTGTCTGCATCAGTGTGTGTATGAGTGAGTGTATGAGTGTCTGCATCAGTGTGTGAGTGTGTGTCTGCATCAGTGTGTGTGTGTGTGTCTGCATCAGTGTGTGAGTGTGTGTGTGTATCAGTGTGGTAAATGGTAAATGGATTGCATTTATATATCCAACCTCCACTGGCTCCCGGTAATCGCTCGCATTCGATTCAAGACACTGGTACTGACTTTCATGGCTGTCAACGGAACCGCCCCTACCTACCTCCAAAAATTAGTCCGACCCTACGCCCCAGCCCGAGCACTCCGCTCGGCAACTTCTGCAAACGACTGGTACCGCCTTCACTAAAAACAGCCAAACATCGCTATTCCAAGTCCCAACTCTTCACGGTTCTGGCTCCGCAGTGGTGGAATGAGCTCCCGGCTCATGTCAGAACAGCCGAGTCCGCTCGCCAGCTTCCGCAAGAGACTCAAGACCCACCTGTTCAGAGTTCACCTGGACTCTACATAACCCCCCCCCCCCCCCCCTAGCACTAACCTGCGTGTTTATATGTCTTAACACTTATTAATGGCACTTAGCATTGTTGTTCATTCTCAGATATTGTATCATGCTTAGAATTGCACGCCTGCCCAGCTTACTTATGCAGGCAACTTGGCAATTATGAAACTCGTTTCTATTCGTCTCGTAAATAGGAATGCTCGAAAGACAGCTCTATTCTTATCTTCAGGTACCACAGTGATATATTGCTGCCTCTCCTTCAACAAATGTACTCTTTGTAAGTCGCTTTGGATAAAAGCGTCTGCCAAATGCCCCTAAATGTAAATATAATCGCTTTTAATCCAAAGCGCTTTACAGTTGCCTCACATTCACCCATTCATACAACAGACGGCGGTGTCAACCATGCAAGGTAACAACCACCACGTCAGGAGCAGGTAGGGTTAGGTGGTGGTCTGCTCAGCGGACACCTCTACAACACTAGCTAGGTGGTAGCTCAGGGATCGAACCAGCAACCTTCCAGTTTGGTCAGATGACCACTCTACCCCTGAGCTACTGCGCGCCCCTGTGTTGTGTGTGACGTGGAGTGAGTGAGTGTGTGTTCTGTATCAGTGTGTGTGCCTGTGTGTTAACCCTCTTCCAGTAGACATGGTCGAACTCATACCTTCTTTGATGTCCGGCGTCACCAGACTGCTGCTGGTCGTCAGGTCCACCGTCAACGCCGCCGAACACGTCCAGCGTCCAACCGGTAGACCCCGCCCCTCGGATAGACCCCGCCCCTCATGGAGACCCCGCCCCTCGGATAGACCCCGCCCCTCACGGAGACCCCGCCCCCCATGGAGACCGTAGCGCGCCTCGAGAAGTCTACTGCGCATGACGCTCAGGAGTCTGTAACCAAAGGCAACCATGACGCGCAACTCGATGCATATATTAGATATATTATTATTAATATTAATATTATACTATATATATTAAAACTACTTTTCACACTGCACAAGTGTCGTCTCTCAGCGGACTCTGGACGTCGACGCGTCGCCGTTGCGTCAAAACGTCGAACCCGCGGCGCGTTACATAATCACCGTAATACTCAGAATAGAAGATTGGATTTTTATTTTATTTATTTTTACACACACCGTCTCAATGCTGAAATAAAACCCTCCTTCAACCCCGTCACTCGACGCCTTCATTCTGTAGAATCATACACTGACTTATAATTACATTTTGTGTAATTTTGTTTTATTACAATGTATAATAAAATGTGTATTTGTATAATTCTGTTGTTTTCCATATTTTTTTATTGTACTGTATCGCTATGTAACCTGGCACAAGAATTTCCTTCGGGATTAATAAAGTTATATTCTATTCTATTCTATTATCACTGTATTGTACATTTTTGAATAATCCGCTGCGCTTTATTGTTCGTTATTACGGTAAAGTGGGCGGAGCTGAACTCCCAACCCGGAAGCGTGCCGGCGGTGCGTGTGGCGGCGTGTTGTCGCTCAGCTGTTCTTGTCTCACTTGTTGTCCGTTATAATGTCCTCCAAGAAGAGTAAGAACAAAGCGAGAGCGGGCGGAGAGGGGGAGGAGTCTCCCGCCCTCCACCACAACTCTCTCTCTGTCATCCACTTCATTGAAAAAGGTGAAGACTGATCAATCAATCAATCCATACTGGATCAATCAGCCATGTAATCAATGTGCTTCTCGTGGATTTGGAGGAGAGACATGGTTGCTAGCCTTGCTTTGGCTGATGATGCTGTCTGTCTGTCTCCATGTATGTATGTGTGTCTGTCTGTCTCCGTGTGTGTGTGTGTGTCTGTCTCTGTGTGTCTGTCTGTATCCATGTGTGTGACGTGTATCCGTGTGTGTGTGTCTGTCTGTCTCTCTGTGTGTGTGTCTGTCTGTATCCGTGTGTGTGTCTGCCTGTCTGTCTCCATGTGTGTGTCTGTGTCTGTATCCATGTGTGTGATGTGTATCCGTGTGTGTGTGTCTGTCTGTCTCTGTGTGTGTGTCTGTCTGTCTCTGTGTGTGTGTCTGTCTGTATCCATGTGTGTGACGTGTATCCGTGTGTGTGTCTGTCTGTCTGTCTGTCTCTGTGTGTGTGTGTGTGTGTGATGTGTATCCGTGTGTGTGTTGCAGCAGAGGACCGGACCCCCAGGCGGTCCCGGAGGTCCCTGGTCCAGCTGAGTCTGGGCTCCATGAAGGCGACCCGGCTGAGCATCGGGAGACAGTTCTGCTCACCAGCACCAGGGGGCGCCAGGAGGTCGGCCACTTAATCGCTCTATTCTATTCTACTCTACTCCGTTCTATTTCATGTAGGCTACGCCGTCTAGGCGGCGCCTTATGGGAGTGTCTTGTGCGCGTACCACGTGCACTGAAAATGTCAACAATGTACCGTGGGTCCCGCCCACAGTCACCGACCTCTTGAGAGATCGTTGAACAGGCTGCGTCCATGAGGGCCGTCGCCACGCCACCGCAGCCTCAGGTCCTGGACGACATGCAGGGGTACTGTTGTACTGTCAGCAGATGGCGATAGAGCGCGAGAAGCCGCTGCCACCCGTCTGTCTCCAGACGGCTCGCCGCTCTGTCAGAAGGACGTATGTCTCTCGCCTCAGTCCTATGGCTGTGACGTGGCGATTGAGCGATGTAGTATAGCCCGGGTTTCGTCGTCTTCTCGATGGTGTTCCCGCGTGCTTCATGAGCGGACTGGAGACGTACAAGTAGTCGCCTCGGTGACTTCGAGTACCTGTCCCCTAGACCCCGACTTTATTCAAAAGAGAAACCTCTCACACCTTCACTCCAATGGCTGCAGTGTGGCGATAGAGCGACGTGGTTCGGCCCGGGTTCTGCCGCTGCTTCGGCGATGTTTCCCGTGTGTCCCCTAACCTCTGACTCTGTCTCCATGAGCTCCCTCTGGCCAGTTGGCAGTGGCTGCATGGATGGGCACCACTTTTACCTTGGTGGAGCAGGTCGGGCTTAGACAGTACAGAGACGTCATTAAGTAGCAGGTAGGGGTTAGACAGTACAGAGACAGGTCATTAAGGAACAGGTAGGGGTTAGGCAGTACAGAGACAGGTCATTAAGGAGCAGGTAGGGGTTAGACAGTACAGAGACAGGTCATTAAGGAGCAGATAGGGGTTAGACAGTACAGAGACAGGTCATTAAGGAGCAGGTAGGGGTTAGACAGAAACAGAGGGGATATGGGAGGAGCCACCTCAGTGTCACCCCAGCTAACACAGAAGCCCCTCCTACTCCTCCAGGTGGGCGTGGCCTGGCCCGTGGCCTCCTTCCCAGCAGCCAAGGTGGGCCTGCAGCCGTGCATGCAGAGCAGCCTGGGGGTGAAGCCTGGGGATGGAGTAACAGTGTGCCCGCTGACGGGGCCCCTGATGCAGGCTGAGGAGGTGCTGCTGTCTCCCCGGTAAGCAGGCCGCTGCTATCATATAATATTATCGTAAACATGTAATTATATTAAATTTTCTACAGAGACATGTCATTAATGCCATATAGATCATATATACATTACTCTATATGGCATTCATTTTATAAAATAGGTATTAAATCATGTTCATCTTTGGTTAAAAACCCCAGAAAGGACATGGTTTGTATCTTGAGTACAGGCCGCCACCTGTTGGGGAAGATTTGTAACTACAGCTCCTCGTTTTTCTGAGATGAAGTCAAGTGGTTTTAAAGGTTTTCTCTTTAGGCACAAAGATGAAACGCTCGAAACAGAAGAGTTTAAGAACTATTTCCTGCGGTCTTTGGGTAAGTTCTGTCTGTAGTAAGTTCTGTCTATAGTAAAGTTGTGTTTATAGTAAGTTCTGTCTCTAGTAAGTTGTGTCTATAGTAACTTCTGTCTATAGTAAGTTCTGTTATTAATAGTAAGTTCTGTCTATAGTAACTTCTTGTCTATAGTAACTTCTGTTTATAGTAAGTTGTGTCTATAGTAACTTCTCTCTATAGTAACTTGGGTCTAAAGTAAGTTGTGATGCTACGCCTCCTCCTCCCCACCAGAGGGCAGAGTCATGCTCGCCGGGCAGCCAGCTGTCTCTCAGCTTCTACGGGCCGGGCCTGCAAGCCTGCCGGGTGGAGGCGGTGCTGGGGAGGACGGGGTTCTGCTCCAGGGCCCGGCTTTCGGCCCCGGGGCCCGACGCCGAGGACACGGCCCCCGGAGAGCCCTCGCTCCTGGGCTCCACCTCCGCAGACCTCTCCTTGCAGCTCAGCCTGTTGAGCGTGGAGGCGGAGCAGGATGCCCGGCCACGCCCCCACGCCGCCAGCACCCCGCTACGACACCCCGCCAGGGAGCCCCTCTCGCCTGTCAGTCCTCCGCTAAGACCCGCCCCCCTGCTCCCCTCGACTCCTCTCTCCCCCGTCAGCCACGCCCCCCACCAGAGTCCCCTGACGCCTGAAGCCCCGCCTCCGGCCCCACCCCCTGGTAGCTGGCAGAGTTCGGACACCTTCTACTGTGTCTCCCTCGCCACCGCCGTGAGGCTGAGAGACAGGCGGGGGCGGAGCCACGCCCCGGGGGAGGAGGGGCCTGGGCAGGGGGGGCGGGACCAAGCCCCGGGGGCGAACAAGGTCACCTACAGTATGATTGGCGGACTGAGCAGCCAATTGGAGGTGATCAGAGAGAGCATTGAGCTGCCACTCACACGACCGGAGCTGTTCTCCAACTATGGTGAGCAGAGAGGGACAAATACCTTCTTACCTTTTATTCACCTTGATGACACCAAAATATGTCAACACATAAGCACTAGTCAATAAAATAATAAAACATTTATACTATAAGTATATTTATGTAGCGGGGCATGAAGGAAAGTTGTCTGCTGTATCTGAATATATGTAATTCCTTCCGTCATAACGTCCAATGGGAGAACTCTAATCTGAAAGCTCATTTGCATACAGGGATCCCGCCCCCGCGAGGAGTTCTCCTGTACGGACCTTCGGGCACAGGGAAGACCATGATTGGCCGAGCCATAGCCAATGAGATTGGCGCTCACATGACCGTCATCAACGGGCCGGAGATCATCAGCAAGTACGTCGTCTATAGATTAGATCAGTTGGTGGTGTTTGCGTAGCAGGCAGGCCCCACCCTCCAGGTAGTGACCCTGCCCTCCAGGTGGTGACGCCGCCCTCCAGGTAGTGACCCCGCCCTCCAGGTGGTGACTCCACCCTCCAGGGGGTGTTGTCTCGTCATGGCCGACTCCATCTTGTGTTTCCTCAGGTTCTACGGAGAGACGGAGGCGAGGCTGAGACAGATATTCACTGAGGCCTCGCGGAGGTGAGCAGCTGCAGTTACATGAGCCACGCCACCAGGGGGTCCGTGAGATGTTTACACCACCGTGCGTGTGTGTGTGTGTGTGTGTGTGTGTGTGTGTGTGTATGTGTATGTGTGTGTGTGTGTGTGTGAGTGTGTGACAGGAAGCCAGCCATCATCTTCATCGATGAGCTGGACGCTCTGTGTCCCAGGAGAGACGGAGCACAGAACGAGGTGGAGAAGAGGGTGGTGGCGTCCCTGCTCACCCTCATGGATGGCATCGGCTCTGTAAGACTCTCTCTCTGTCTCTCTCTCTCTCTCCATGTGTGTCTCTCTCTCTCTCTCTCCTCTCTCTCTCTCTCTCTCTCTTTCTCTCTCTCTCTCGTCTCTGTCTCTCTCTCTCTCTCTCTCTCTCTTTCTGTCTGTGTCTCTCTCTCTCTCTCTCTCTCTCTCTCTCTCTCTCTCTCTCTCTCTCTCTCTCTCTCTCTGCCTCTCTCTCTTTATATTGCTTGATGACCGGTGACATGTGAGCTAAGCGTGTGATTTGACAACATGAGAGTTTGTGTCTCGACCAGAACCTGTCGTTAGCCGCTCTAGATCCAACGTAACGAACACTCGATATGTTGATAAAAGCTGCATATCTACAGTTACACATCAGTTCACTTTTCAATACAATAACATGTCCAGATTCAAAATAACGGAATATATATAGATATACAGTATATATCTATTCAAATGCTTCTGCACGCTGTCCTCTGAGAGTGTGTGCGCGTGAGACAGACCATAACACCGTCTCAAAGAGCGGTTGTCCTGACGACAGCTGTGCCCACAGAGACAGCTGCTGCCGCTACGCCGCCATCTTGGAGGTCACCTGACCCGACTCACGGCCTCTCGTTGGTCAGCGGGAGTAACGTGCGTTAACGTAGTAATGTTGACGTGGACGGGGCTGGGGTTCGGTTTCATGTCTCCTCGCCGTGAAATGACTCCAGTCACAGTCTCGTGAGAAGATCATATTAAATACAATATGAGAAATAACACGTCCATCAAAAAATGTAATATAATAAAAATAAATACTCCAGTGTTGTGATGACGCTGATTCTGATGTCTCTGAAGTCTCTAGTTTTAGTCGGTTTCTTTATCTGCAGCCTTGCGAGTTCTTTGGTTCAAACCCTGAGAAACGTAACGACACCTGTTCTGTTCTACTTCCTGTCTGCGCAGGAAGCTCACGCTGGACAGGTGTTGGTGCTGGGGGCGACCAACCGGCCCCACGCCCTGGACCCCGCCCTCCGCCGGCCCGGGCGATTTGATAGGGAGCTGGAGGTGGGTGCTGCCTTCTGATTGGTTGGTTGATTGGTTGGGGAGGGGCGGATGTCTGAGCATATAAAAAGCGTATCGATGAAATACTCGTGCAGCCCCGCTAATGGGCTAACGCTCTAATTTTAGTCAATAAATGAGCAAATATGAATACTTATAATTATGCTTTTAAAACTCATTGGTTAAGATATTTATTGGCTGCATCCTATTGGACAAAATGGACCAGACTGGTTTTGATTGGCTGTTGGGTTTGTCCATCATAGATGTCTTGTTTCAGGTGGGGGTTAATGTAAGGGTGGTGTTAATGTACGGGTGGTGTTAACGTACGGGTGGTGTTGCAGGTGAGGTTAATGTAAGGGTGGTGTTAACGTATGGGTGGTGTTGTGCAGGTGGGGGTCCCCAGCGCGTCGGACCGGCTGGACATCCTCCAGAAGCTGCTGGCCACGGTGCCGTGTGATGTCACCGGCCCCGCCCTCGCGCGCCTCTCTGACTCCGCCCACGGATATGTAGGAGCAGACCTGGCCGCCGTCTGCAAAGAGGCAGGTGAGTACCCGATAATATATACCACCAGATCAATATCTACTGCATAGATAGATATATATATAGATATAGATACTGTAAATCTATATACTGTATATACAGTATATAATATATAAAATAAGATGTATACAAACCAGTACACACAAGTACCGAATACACAAGACGATGTTTAGGAACCAGGCCCGGATCAGGGTTCAGCTGACCCTTGACCCCAAAATCTGGTTTGTTTGTTGATCCGGGGTCTGTGTACGACCAGTTTATGGTTCATGTGTATTACTAGGCTTCAGGGTTCAAGGTTCAGGGGTTGAGGGTTCAGTGGTTAGGGTTCAGGGTTGAGGGTTCAGTTCAGTGGTTAGGGTTCAGTGGTTAGGGTTCAGGGTTGAGGGTTCAGTTTCAGTGGTTAGGGTTCAGGGGTTCAGTGGGTAGGGTTCAGGATTTAGGGTTCAGTGTGGGTTCAGGGTTGAGGGTTGAGGGTTTAGTGTTCAGGGTTCAGGTTTCTGGGTTCAGGGGTCCCGCGATTCCCCCAGGAAACCACGGGACCACTAGAGCTTCTCCAATCGACCTGGCTCTGGTGGATCAGTGTGCGTGCGTGTGGTGGTCGTCTCCTGGGTGGTCCTGGTATTATGGGATGGATTGTGTTTCCAGGGTGGAAGTGTGTGTGTGTGTGTGTGTGTGTGTGTGTGTGTGTGTGTGTGTGTGTGTGTGTGTGTGTGTGTGTGTGTGTGAGAGAGATCATATGCACCTCTCTCTCCTCTCTTCCCTTCTCCTCCTCTCCTCCTCCCTCTCTCCTCTCTCTCTCCTCCTCTCTCCTCTCCTCTCTTCCCTCTCCTCTCTCTCTCTCTCTCCTCCTCTCTCCTCTCTCCTCTCTCTCCTCTCTCTCCCCCTCTCTCTCCTCTCTCCTCTCTCCTCTCCTCTCTCCTCTCCTCTCTCCTCTCTCCTCTCTCCTCTCTCTCCTCTCCTCTCTCCTCTCCCCTGGTCTGTGATGTTGTGTGTAAATGTGCATTCTTGGACGTGAGGGGCCTCCTATTATCAACTCCCTCTGGAACTGAAACATTCTGTCGGGGGGGAGCACGCATGTGGGGGGGAGAGAGGGAGGGAGGGGAGGGAGGAGAGGGAGGAGGGAGGGAGAGAGGGAGTGAGGGAGGGGGGGGGGAGGGAGTGAGGGAGGGAGGTGAGGGAGGGAGGGGCCACAGACGGTTTGAATCAAGGCCTGTTGTCTTGTGTTTCTCCCCCCCCCCCCCCCTCTCTCCCCAGCGGATGTTTTTATAAGCAAACCCAGAGTGGGGGGAGTAAGCCAAGAGGAGGAGGAGGAGGAGGAGGAGGAGGTGGTGAGGTGGGGAGGGGGGAGAGGAAGGAAGGAGAGATTCCCTGAAGCGGACTGGTTGAGTAACGCGGTTTAGTTTCCACTTCCTTGAGGTCAGCCTCCTGCTCCCTTCCTCCTCCCCTCCGACTCTTCTGCCCCTCTCCTGCTCTCTCCTCCTCCTCTCTTACTCCTCTCCTCTCTCCTCCTTTCTCCTCCTCTCTCCTCCTCTCTTCTCCTCTCTTACCCCTCTCCTCCTCTCTCCTCCTCTCTCCTCATTTCTCCTCCTTTCCTCTGCTTTGCTCCTCTCATCTCTCCACCTCTCTTACTCCTCTCCTCCTCTCTTCTCCTCTCCTCTCTCTCTCTCCTCTCTCTCCTCTCCTCTCTCTCCTCTGTCCTCTCTCCTCCTCTCTTACTCCTCTCCTCCTCTCTTCTCATCTCCTCCTCCTCTCCTCTCTCCTCCTCTCCTATACAGTGAGGTTGAGGATCAGTAAAGAACAGAACGAAAGAACATCTAACGTTTCTCGCGTTGTTTCTCCGACTGAACGTTTAATGGAGGTGTTGAGCATTTGATCAATATCTTTAATCTTTAATCCAGAGCAATTTCTGACAGGATGGAGGAAGGTAGAGAGACAGCTAGCAATATATATATATAGAGAGAGAGAGAGAGAGAGAGAGAGAGAGAGAGAGAGAGAGAGAGAGAGAGAGGAGAGAAGGAGTGGGAGAATATGGCTCCTCCGCCCAACACCAACTGTGTGCAATGTGTTTATTCCTCTCTCTCTCTCTCTCTCTCTCTCTCTCTCTCTCTCTCTCTCTCTCTCTCTCTCTCTCTCTCTCTCTCTCTCTCTCTCTCTCTCTCTCTCTCTCTCTCTCTCTCTCTCTCTCTCTCTCTCTCTCTCTCTCTCTCTCTCTCTCTGTCTCTCTCTCCCTCTCTCTCTCTCTCTCTCTCTCTCTCTCTCTCTCTCTCTCTCTCTCTCTCTCTCTCTCTCTCTCTCTCTCTCTCTCTCTCTCTCTCTCTCTCTCTCTCTCTCTCTCTCTCTCTCTCTCCCCCTCTCTCTCTCTCTCTCTCTCTCTCTGTCTCTCTCTGCTTTCTGATGGTCCTGGAAAATATAAACAGGATACAGTTTTGTCTGATCGTAAATTCCCATCTGTTTGACCCCACACACACACACACACACACACACACACACACACACACACACACACACACACACACACACACAGCTGCACTCAACAAATGTGCTCTTTGTAAGTCGCTTTGGATAAAAGTGTCTGCCAAATGCCCCTAAATGTAAATGTAAATATATCGCTTTTATCCAAAGCGCTTTACAGTTGCCTCACATTCACCCATTCATACACAGACGGCGGTGTCAACCATGCAAGGTAACAACCACCACGTCAGGAGCAGGTAGGGTTAGGTGGTGTCTTGCTCAGGGACACCTCAACACTTAGCTAGGTGGAGCTCAGGGATCGAACCAGCAACCTTCCAGTTGGCAGATGACCACTCTACCCCCTGAGCTACTGCCACCCCTGTGTGTGTGTGAGTGAGTGAGTGAGTGTGTGTCTGTATCAGTGTGTGTGTGTGTGTGTGTTAACCTCTCAGTAACATGGTGAACTCATCCTTCTTGATGTCCGGCGTCACCAGACTGCTGCTGGTCGTCAAGTCCACCGTCACGCCGCCGAACACGTCCAGCGTCCCCGGTAGACCCCGCCCCTCGGATAGACCCCGCCCCTCATGGAGACACCGCCCCTCGGATAGACCCCGCCCCTCACGGAGACCCCGCCCCCCATGGAGACCGTAGCGCGCCTCGAGAAGTCTACTGCGCATGACGCTCAGGAGTCTGTAACCAAAGGCAACCATGACGCGCAACTCGATGCATATATTAGATATATTATTATTAATATTAATATTTATATATATTAAACCTACTTTCACACTCACAAGTGTCGTCTCTCAGCGGACTCTGGACGTCGACGCGTCGCCGTTGCGTCAAAACGTCGAACCCGCGGCGCGTTACATAATCACCGTAATACTCAGAATAGAAGATGTGATTTTTATTTTATTTATTTTTACACACACCGTCTCAATGCTGAAATAAAACCCTCCTTCAACCCCGTCACTCGACGCCTTCATTCTGTAGAATCATACACTGACTTATAATTACATTTTGTGTAATTTTGTTTTATTACAATGTATAATAAAATGTGTATTTGTATAATTCTGTTGTTTTCCATATTTTTTTATTGTACTGTATCGCTATGTAACCTGGCACAAGAATTTCCTTCGGGATTAATAAAGTTATATTCTATTCTATTCTATTATCACTGTATTGTACATTTTTGAATAATCCGCTGCGCTTTATTGTTCGTTATTACGGTAAAGTGGGCGGAGCTGAACTCCCAACCCGGAAGCGTGCCGGCGGTGCGTGTGGCGGCGTGTTGTCGCTCAGCTGTTCTTGTCTCACTTGTTGTCCGTTATAATGTCCTCCAAGAAGAGTAAGAACAAAGCGAGAGCGGGCGGAGAGGGGGAGGAGTCTCCCGCCCTCCACCACAACTCTCTCTCTGTCATCCACTTCATTGAAAAAGGTGAAGACTGATCAATCAATCAATCCATACTGGATCAATCAGCCATGTAATCAATGTGCTCTCGTGGATTTGGAGGAGAGACATGGTTGCTAGCCTTGCTTTGGCTGATGATGCTGTCTGTCTGTCTCCATGTATGTATGTGTGTCTGTCTGTCTCCGTGTGTGTGTGTGTGTCTGTCTCTGTGTGTCTGTCTGTATCCATGTGTGTGACGTGTATCCGTGTGTGTGTGTCTGTCTGTCTCTCTGTGTGTGTGTCTGTCTGTATCCGTGTGTGTGTGTCTGCCTGTCTGTCTCCATGTGTGTGTGTGTCTGTTCTGTGTGTGTGTGTTCGTGTGTGTGTGTGTGCTGTTCTGTGTGTGTGTTGCTGTTGTGTGTCGTGTCTGTGTGTGTGTGTGTGTGTGTGTGCTGTGTGTGTGTGTGTGTGTGTGTCTGATTGTGTGTGTGTGTGTGTGTGTCTGTCTCTGTGTGTGTGTGTGTGTGTGATGTGTATCCGTGTGTGTGTTGCAGCAGAGGACCGGACCCCCAGGCGGTCCCGGAGGTCCCTGGTCCAGCTGAGTCTGGGCTCCATGAAGGCGACCCGGCTGAGCATCGGGAGACCAGTTCTGCTCACCAGCACCAGGGGGCGCCAGGAGGTCGGCCCACTTAATCGCTCTATTCTATTCTACTCTACTCCGTTCTATTTCATGTAGGCTACGCCGTCTAGGCGGCGCCTTATGGGAGTGTCTTGTGCGCGTACCACGTGCACTGAAAATGTCAACAATGTACCGTGGGTCCCGCCCACAGTCACCGACCTCTTGAGAGATCGTTGAACAGGCTGCGTCCATGAGGGCCGTCGCCACGCCACCGCAGCCTCAGGTCCTGGACGACATGCAGGGGTACTGTTGTACTGTCAGCAGATGGCGATAGAGCGCGAGAAGCCGCTGCCACCCGTCTGTCTCCAGACGGCTCGCCGCTCTGTCAGAAGGACGTATGTCTCTCGCCTCAGTCCTATGGCTGTGACGTGGCGATTGAGCGATGTAGTATAGCCCGGGTTTCGTCGTCTTCTCGATGGTGTTCCCGCGTGCTTCATGAGCGGACTGGAGACGTACAAGTAGTCGCCTCGGTGACTTCGAGTACCTGTCCCCTAGACCCCGACTTTATTCAAAAGAGAAACCTCTCACACCTTCACTCCAATGGCTGCAGTGTGGCGATAGAGCGACGTGGTTCGGCCCGGGTTCTGCCGCTGCTTCGGCGATGTTTCCCGTGTGTCCCCTAACCTCTGACTCTGTCTCCATGAGCTCCCTCTGGCCAGTTGGCAGTGGCTGCATGGATGGGCACCACTTTTACCTTGGTGGAGCAGGTCGGGCTTAGACAGTACAGAGACAGGTCATTAAGGAGCAGGTAGGGGTTAGACAGTACAGAGACAGGTCATTAAGGAGCAGGTAGGGGTTAGACAGTACAGAGACAGGTCATTAAGGAGCAGGTAGGGGTTAGACAGTACAGAGACAGGTCATTAAGGAGCAGGTAGGGGTTAGACAGTACAGAGACAGGTCATTAAGGAGCAGGTAGGGGTTAGACAGTACAGAGACAGGTCATTAAGGAGCAGGTAGGGGTTAGACAGTACAGAGACAGGTCATTAAGGAGCAGGTAGGGGTTAGACAGTACAGAGACAGGTCATTAAGGAGCAGGTAGGGGTTAGACAGTACAGAGAGGATATGGGAGGAGCCACCTCAGTGTCACCCCAGCTAACACAGAAGCCCCTCCTACTCCTCCAGGTGGGCGTGGCCTGGCCCGTGGCCTCCTTCCCAGCAGCCAAGGTGGGCCTGCAGCCGTGCATGCAGAGCAGCCTGGGGGTGAAGCCTGGGGATGGAGTAACAGTGTGCCCGCTGACGGGGCCCCTGATGCAGGCTGAGGAGGTGCTGCTGTCTCCCCGGTAAGCAGGCCGCTGCTATCATATAATATTATCGTAAACATGTAATTATATTCAAATTTTCTACAGAGACATGTCATTAATGCCATATAGATCATATATACATTACTCTATATGGCATTCATTTATAAAATAGGTATTAAATCATGTTCATCTTTGGTTAAAAACCCCAGAAAGGACATGGTTTGTATCTTGAGTACAGGCCGCCACCTGTTGGGGAAGATTTGTAACTACAGCTCCTCGTTTTTCTGAGATGAAGTCAAGTGGTTTTAAAGGTTTTCTCTTTTAGGCACAAAGATGAAACGCTCGAAACAGAAGAGTTTAAGAACTATTTCCTGCGGTCTTTGGGTAAGTTCTGTCTGTAGTAAGTTCTGTCTATAGTAAGTTGTGTTTATAGTAAGTTCTGTCTCTAGTAAGTTGTGTCTATAGTAACTTCTGTCTATAGTAAGTTCTGTTATTATAGTAAGTTCTGTCTATAGTAAGTTTTGTTTATAGTAAGTTCTGTCTGTCATAAGTTCTGTCTCTAGTAAGTTGTGTCTATAGTAACTTCTGTCTATAGTAAGTTCTGTCTATAGTAAGTTGTGTCTATAGTAACTTCTGTCTATAGAAACTTCTGTCTATAGTAACTTCTGTTTATAGTAAGTTGTGTCTATAGTAACTTCTCTCTATAGTAACTTGGGTCTAAAGTAAGTTGTGATGCTACGCCTCCTCCTCCCCACCAGAGGGCAGAGTCATGCTCCCGGGCAGCCAGCTGTCTCTCAGCTTCTACGGCCGGGCCTGCAGCCTGCGGGTGGAGGCGGTGCTGGGGGAGGACGGGATTCTGCTCCAGGGCCCGGCTTCGGCCCCGGGGCCCGACGCCGAGGACACGGCCCCCGGAGAGCCCTCGCTCCTGGGCTCCACCTCCGCAGACCTCTCCTTGCAGCTCAGCCTGTTGAGCGTGGAGGCGGAGCAGGATGCCCGGCCACGCCCCCACGCCGCCAGCACCCCGCTACGACACCCCGCCAGGGAGCCCCTCTCGCCTGTCAGTCCTCCGCTAAGACCCGCCCCCCTGCTCCCCTCGACTCCTCTCTCCCCCGTCAGCCACGCCCCCCACCAGAGTCCCCTGACGCCTGAAGCCCCGCCTCCGGCCCCACCCCCTGGTAGCTGGCAGAGTTCGGACACCTTCTACTGTGTCTCCCTCGCCACCGCCGTGAGGCTGAGAGACAGGCGGGGGCGGAGCCACGCCCCGGGGGAGGAGGGGCCTGGGCAGGGGGGGCGGGACCAAGCCCCGGGGGCGAACAAGGTCACCTACAGTATGATTGGCGGACTGAGCAGCCAATTGGAGGTGATCAGAGAGAGCATTGAGCTGCCACTCACACGACCGGAGCTGTTCTCCAACTATGGTGAGCAGAGAGGGACAAATACCTTCTTACCTTTTATTCACCTTGATGACACCAAAATATGTCAACACATAAGCACTAGTCAATAAAATAATAAAACATTTATACTATAAGTATATTTATGTAGCGGGGCATGAAGGAAAGTTGTCTGCTGTATCTGAATATATGTAATTCCTTCCGTCATAACGTCCAATGGGAGAACTCTAATCTGAAAGCTCATTGCATACAGGGATCCCGGCCCCGCGAGGAGTTCTCCTGTACGGACCTTCGGGCACAGGGAAGACCATGATTGGCCGAGCCATAGCCAATGAGATTGGCGCTCACATGACCGTCATCAACGGGCCGGAGATCATCAGCAAGTACGTCGTCTATAGATTAGATCAGTTGGTGGTGTTTGCGTAGCAGGGCAGGCCCCACCCTCCAGGTAGTGGACCCTGCCCTCCAGGTGTGACGCCTGCCCTCCAGGTAGTGACCCCGCCCTCCAGGTGGTGACTCCAACCCTCCAGGGGGTGTTGTCTCGTCATGGCCGACTCCCATCTTGTGTTTCCTCAGGTTCTACGGAGAGACGGAGCGAGGCTGAGACAGATATTCACTGGGCCCTCGCGGAGGTGAGCAGCTGCAGTTACATGAGCCACGCCACCAGGGGGTCCGTGAGATGTTTTACACCACCGTGCGTGTGTGTGTGTTGTGTGTGTGTGTGTGTATGTGTATGTGGTGGTGTGTGTGGTGTGTGACAGGAAGCCAGCCATCATCTTCATCGATGAGCTGGACGCTCTGTGTCCCAGGAAGAGACGGAGCGCAGAACGAGGTGGAGAAGAGGGTGGTGGCGTCCCTGCTCACCCTCATGGATGGCATCGCTCTGTAAGACTCTCTCTCTGTCTCTCTCTCTCTCTCCATGTGTGTCTCTCTCACTCTCTCTCTCCCTCTGTCTGCCTCTCTCTCTTTCTCTCTCTCCCTGTGTGTCTCTCTCACTCTCTCTCTCCCTGGGTGGGTCTCTCTCTCTCTCTCTCTCTCTGTCTCTCGCTCTCTCTTCCTGTATGTGGTCTCTCTCCCTCTCTCTGGTCTCTCTCCTCTCTCTCTGTCTTCTTGTCTCTCTCTCTCTCTCTCTCTCTCTCTCTCTCTCTCTCTCTCTCTCTCTCTCTCTCTCTCTCTCTCTGCCTCTCTCTTTATATTGCTTGATGACCGGTGACATGTGAGTTAAGCGTGTGATTTGACAACATGAGAGTTTGTGTCTCGACCAGAACCTGTCGTTAGCCGCTCTAGATCCAACGTAACGAACACTCGATATGTTGATAAAAGCTGCATATCTACAGTTACACATCAGTTCACTTTTCAATACAATAACATGTCCAGATTCAAAATAACGGAATATATATAGATATACAGTATATATCTATTCAAATGCT
Organism: Coryphaenoides rupestris; assembly: GCA_002895965.2. Lineage (NCBI taxonomy): Eukaryota > Metazoa > Chordata > Actinopteri > Gadiformes > Macrouridae > Coryphaenoides > Coryphaenoides rupestris. Next base: position 294,189 of record PIJE02000419.1, read on the forward strand.
TCTGCACGCTGTCCTCTGAGAGTGTGTGCGCGTGAGACAGACCATAACACCGTCTCAAAGAGCGGTTGTCCTGACGACAGCTGTGCCCACAGAGACAGCTGCTGCCGCTACGCCGCCATCTTGGAGGTCACCTGACCCGACTCACGGCCTCTCGTTGGTCAGCGGGAGTAACGTGCGTTAACGTAGTAATGTTGACGTGGACGGGGCTGGGGTTCGGTTTCATGTCTCCTCGCCGTGAAATGACTCCAGTCACAGTCTCGTGAGAAGATCATATTAAATACAATATGAGAAATAACACGTCCATCAAAAAATGTAATATAATAAAAATAAATACTCCAGTGTTGTGATGACGCTGATTCTGATGTCTCTGAAGTCTCTAGTTTTAGTCGGTTTCTTTATCTGCAGCCTTGCGAGTTCTTTGGTTCAAACCCTGAGAAACGTAACGACACCTGTTCTGTTCTACTTCCTGTCTGCGCAGGAAGCTCACGCTGGACAGGTGTTGGTGCTGGGGGCGACCAACCGGCCCCACGCCCTGGACCCCGCCCTCCGCCGGCCCGGGCGATTTGATAGGGAGCTGGAGGTGGGTGCTGCCTTCTGATTGGTTGGTTGATTGGTTGGGGAGGGGCGGATGTCTGAGCATATAAAAAGCGTATCGATGAAATACTCGTGCAGCCCCGCTAATGGGCTAACGCTCTAATTTTAGTCAATAAATGAGCAAATATGAATACTTATAATTATGCTTTTAAAACTCATTGGTTAAGATATTTATTGGCTGCATCCTATTGGACAAAATGGACCAGACTGGTTTTGATTGGCTGTTGGGTTTGTCCATCATAGATGTCTTGTTTCAGGTGGGGGTTAATGTAAGGGTGGTGTTAATGTACGGGTGGTGTTAACGTACGGGTGGTGTTGCAGGTGAGGTTAATGTAAGGGTGGTGTTAACGTATGGGTGGTGTTGTGCAGGTGGGGGTCCCCAGCGCGTCGGACCGGCTGGACATCCTCCAGAAGCTGCTGGCCACGGTGCCGTGTGATGTCACCGGCCCCGCCCTCGCGCGCCTCTCTGACTCCGCCCACGGATATGTAGGAGCAGACCTGGCCGCCGTCTGCAAAGAGGCAGGTGAGTACCCGATAATATATACCACCAGATCAATATCTACTGCATAGATAGATATATATATAGATATAGATACTGTAAATCTATATACTGTATATACAGTATATAATATATAAAATAAGATGTATACAAACCAGTACACACAAGTACCGAATACACAAGACGATGTTTAGGAACCAGGCCCGGATCAGGGTTCAGCTGACCCTTGACCCCAAAATCTGGTTTGTTTGTTGATCCGGGGTCTGTGTACGACCAGTTTATGGTTCATGTGTATTACTAGGCTTCAGGGTTCAAGGTTCAGGGGTTGAGGGTTCAGTGGTTAGGGTTCAGGGTTGAGGGTTCAGTTTCAGTGGTTAGGGTTCAGTGGTTAGGGTTCAGGGTTGAGGGTTCAGTTTCAGTGGTTAGGGTTCAGGGGTTCAGTGGGTAGGGTTCAGGATTTAGGGTTCAGTGTGGGTTCAGGGTTGAGGGTTGAGGGTTTAGTGTTCAGGGTTCAGGTTTCTGGGTTCAGGGGTCCCGCGATTCCCCCAGGAAACCACGGGACCACTAGAGCTTCTCCAATCGACCTGGCTCTGGTGGATCAGTGTGCGTGCGTGTGGTGGTCGTCTCCTGGGTGGTCCTGGTATTATGGGATGGATTGTGTTTCCAGGGTGGAAGTGTGTGTGT
>PIJE02000419.1:295975-320975 GCA_002895965.2 Coryphaenoides rupestris
TTCTTTTATAGTATATGTTTTAATTGTTTCATCATTTTTTATGAAATGCAGCACAACACAGGGGATGTTTTGAAATAAAGTTCCCTCAATATTTACAGTATATATGATACAGGGTAGTTCATACATTCAAACAGGTGCGGCGGGGACACAGGTGATGTTGGAGTGGGGACACAGGTGAGAGGTGAGAGTGGTGGGGGAGGAGAGCGCACACTCACATGCGATCCCTCATATGGAGGCAGTGGTACCGGCAGGGAAGAGGCGGAAGACGTCGTTGCGGAGGTAGCAGATCCAGAGCCGGGTGGGTAATCAGCTGGTCGGCGGTACAAGGAAGTAACAAGCGGGCGGATAGTCGGGGACAAGCTGACAATCACGAACCTGGGAAGCAGGGTCGAAGCGGGAGATCGGGGGGACAGGAATCGAGGTTGGGGCCAGAAGGCTATGGCGTACTAGGCGGGTGGGTACTGTGGCGTACTAGGTGGGTGACGGGGACAGGCAGGGTCGGCAACTGGAGATCGATCAGGTACTGTATATGCTGGAAAGACTTGCGGACATTGGCGAAGCTACAATCTGGCAATGAATCTGTGGAAATACAGAGTTTATATGGGGACTGATTGATGCGGGGACAGGTGGAGGTGAATAGGCTGATGAGTTGGTAATTGACGGTGAAGGTGGAAACTCAAGGAGCTGGAATGCGGATCATAACAGTTTAGACGTAAACTGTAATTTGGTTTATTGTGAAAACATGTCTGTCTTGGATCAGCAACGAACATGTGTGCCGTATCCTCAAATACTACTATTACTGCTATTTAAGGTTCTTACATTTACATTCACATTTACATTTAGGGCATTTGGCAGACGCTTTTATCCAAAGCGACTTACAAAGAGTACATTTGTTGAAGGAGAGGCAGCAATATATCACTGTGGTACCTGAAGGTTCTTCAGTATTTCCTGGGGTGCAATTCCACAGGTGGAGTTGTTGGTGTTTTTCTCAACATTGATAATATTTAGATTAGTCTAATACTTCTGGATACATATGCAATAATCCCTATGCTATATGTAAATATTCAGGATCCATCTGATTCTCTTATCTTGTGTATATTTCTGCTATTACATGTCATATGCCATGTCTGCTACTGCTGCCCTCACTTGTGCATCTGCCCTTACTTACTTGTATGTTTATAATACTCAATATTCAATACTTCTGGATTCAACATTACATTTTATATTTGTTATCTTTATAATGTATATTGTGTTATCGTATTATGTATACTGTGCCTCTCAATATATATACAGTATATGTGTGTGTATATACGATATATATAATGTATATGTGTATATATACTGTATATCTCTATATCTCTATATCTCTATATATATCTATATATAGATCGCTATATATATAGATATATATAGATATTTTCATAATTTCATAATTTTCATAAAAAATCTGACACCTGCTATGTCACAAGCATTTCACTGTTCGGAATGGCCCTGTGTTATGATGTACATGTCACAATAAAAAACTTACACTTTGACCATTGTGTAAAAAATTACCAGCAATTTATACTGTGCATTATGTGTGTGTTGTGTGTGTGGTGTGTGTGGTGTGTGTGTGTGTGTGTGTGTGTGTGTGTTTGTCTGTCTGCCGGGCAGACGGAAGCCCAGCATGATTAACTAACCACACACACACACACACACACACACACCGCCCTAACCTCCTAACCCAGGGTTTTTACGAGAGATGTTTACATGGAACTGCAGGGCGCTCTTATTGTGAAAGAGGAGTTCTATAAGCTCGGGAGATCAGGAGAATAAGACTTGTGTTGAGTGTCACTCCTCGGCATCTGTTAGTGTTGAATGATACACGCACGCACGCACGCACGCACACACACACACACACACACACGTGAACCAGTGGCTGTCAACACTGTAAATATATACACGTATGTAAACATCATATCATGTATATAAGATAAGATAAGATAATTTATTAATCCCGAAGGATATTCTTGTGCCAGGTTGCATAGCAATACAGTACAATAAAACAATATGGAAATCAACAGAATAATAAAAATAAACGAACAGATTTACAAATGTACAGTCAAAATATATAAATATATAGGCAAGATATATAGATATTCAGACGGCGAAGACAATTTAGCATTTATATAATATAATAATATATAATAATTTACAGATGATTAAACAGCACGTATGTAGGTCCCCCCCCCCCCCCCATGCAGTCACTCACGAGACACAAAGACACAAAGTATAAATAACTCTGGATTAACTATTTAACTATTTTAAATTCTTCCTAAATCTCTGTATCCAATTGAAACTGTTGGAGAAGCGCTATGGCATCCCACAGTGACCTCTGGTGGACAAACTGTAAATCACAGCCCAAGAGCTCTTTATAAGTTAAGATAGAACTTTATTAAAGGAAATTCTTGTGCCAGGTTGCACAGCAATACAGTACAATAAAACAATATGGAAATCAACAGAATAATATAAATAAACTGACAGATTTACAAATGTACAGTCAAACATCAAACATTTAGCATTCTGTCCTAGAATAGAACAACGTTCTGTGACAGAGTTAGTACTCAGTAGGCCAGTACACATGTTTAAAATACTACAGCAATACAATAGTGCAAGAGTCAGAGTCAAAGTAGTTATAGTTTTTTAAAAGGTTTATAAAGTAAAGTTCATCTTTCAAGTAGAGAAAGTTGTAGTCGTAGTATAGTACAGTAGTAGTAATAGTACTAGATATTTGTAGTAGTACTAATAGTAAAGAGATTAGACATGTGGTCCACAGCTGTGATCTGATTGGCTGTGACGTGTGTTCCCACCTCCTGGTTCTAATTAGTAGGTGGGGGGGGGGGCGTGGCCTGGGGGGGGGGGGGGCTCGTGTCATGTGACCTGTCCCTCTGTTGCCTAACCGATCTGGAAACGGCAGATGACTCACATGTTCAGTCTAAACACTGTAAAGTGTGTGTGTGTGTGTGTGTGTGTGTGTGTGTGTGTGTGTGTGTGTGTGTGTGTGTGTGTGTGTGTGTGTGTGTGTGTGTTTGGTTTGCCCCACATCCGAACACGCTGTTTAAACAGGCGGTAAACAGGGGAAGCCTCCGGAACAAAGAGACTCTTTAAGCAGATTATACTGAATAATAAACACTGGCATCCACCAGCCTGACAGCTAACATGTTATGTACTGTGTGTCTTAACATGTTATGTACTGTGTGTCTTAACATGTTATGTACTGTGTGTCTTAACATGTTATGATCACATGCTTTAACATGTTAGGATCACATGTCTTAACATCAGCTAGATTTGACACCTGTCGTGATCAGCTGTTTTGAGATCTATATGATGTAGATCAGCTATCGATTTAAGATCTCTTGTGATTTAAGATCTCTTGTGTCTCAGATCAGCTCAAAGAGGCTTAGAGAGAGACAAGAGGCTTAGAGAGACAAGATGCTTAGAGAGACAAGAGGCTTAGAGAGACACAAGTCTGAGAGAGACAAGAGGCTTAGATGGAGACAAGATGCTTAGAGGGAGACAAGAGGCTTAGAGAGACAAGAGGCTTAGAGAGAGACAAGGCTTAGAGAGACAAGAGGCTTAGAGGGAGACAAGAGGCTTAGAGAGAGACAAGGCTTAGAGAGACAAGAGGCTTAGAGGGAGACAAGAGGCTTAGAGGGAGACAAGAAGCTAAGAGAGAGACAAGAGGCTTAGAGGGAGACAAGAGGCTTAGAGAGAGAGAAGAGGCTTAGAGGGAGACAAGAAAAGGCTTAGAGAGACAAGAGGCTTAGAGAGACAAGATGCTTAGAGGGAGACAAGAAGCTAAGAGAGAGACAAGAGGCTTAGAGGGAGACAAGAGGCTTAGAGAGAGAGAAGAGGCTTAGAGAGAGAAGAGGCTTAGAGAGACAAGAAGCTAGGAGAGAGACAAGAAGCTAGGAGAGAGACAAGAGGCTTAGAGGGAGACAAGAGGCTTAGAGAGAGACAAGAGGCTTAGAGAGAGACAAGAGGCTTAGAGGGAGACAAGAGGCTTAGAGAGAGAGAAGAGGCTTAGAGAGACAAGAGGCTTAGAGGGAGACAAGAGGCTTAGAGAGAGACAAGAGGCTTAGAGAGAGAGAAGAGGCTTAGAGAGACAAGAGGCTTAGAGAGAGACAAGAGGCTTAGAGAGAGACAAGAGGCTTAGAGGGAGACAAGAGGCTTAGAGAGAGACAATAGGCTTAGAGAGAGAGAAGAGGCTTAGAGAGGCAAGAGGCTTAGAGAGAGAGAAGAGGCTTAGAGAGGCAAGAGGCTTAGAGAGAGAGAAGACGCATCTCTCTCTTTGCCCTCTTACACAAACCCTTTAACCCAGCAGCCCAGCCAGAGGATGAGTTTGTGTGTGTGTGTGCGTGCATGTGTGCGGGTGTGTGCGGGTGTGTGTGTGTGTGGCGGGTGTGTGTGTGTGTGTGTGTGTGTGTGTGGTGTGTGTGTGTGCGGGGGTGTGTGTGCGGGTGTGTGTGTGTGTGTGCGGGGGTGTGTGTGTGTGTGCGTGTGTGCGGGTGTGTGTGTGTGCGTGCGTGTGTGCGGGTGTGTGTGTGTGTGCGGGTGTGTGTGTGTGTGTGCGTGTGTGTGTGTGTGTGTGTGCGGGGGTGTGTGTGTGTGTGCGTGTGCGTGTGTGTGTGTGTGCGTGCGTGTGTGTGTGCTCACGTTCTGGAAGGCCAGAACGTATGACTCCATCTGTGACATATTATGACATATTCTGATATATTCATAATCCCTATACCTCACCTTACGTCACAATACATTATGCACGACGTATTCCTTTATATAGTTCACTCTTGCTTCCTTATCGTTTATATACATATTTATGTTCTCTTACGTTCATAATATTTAATATATTTATTGTTATTATTCCATCTTGAGCAGAGCAATTGTGTCGAACAATTTCCTTTGGGATGAAGTCCTCCTCACATCGTATCTTATCTGCACTACATGCTACACGCTACTCGCTACATGCTACGCGCTACATGCTACTCGCTGCATGCTACATGGCTGCTGGCTCTCTGACTCAGAGGTGGAGGTGCACCTCAACACTCGGAGGCCTCGGGTGAAATCCCTGCCAAAGTGCCTAAAGGCAAGCCAGCCGCCGTCTGTGTTTCCACTGCGTGAGCTCCGGCGGTCCAGAGGTCTGCTCATGACCAAACATGGACGTGAAGCCCGCTCCGTGTTTTATATATAGTTTTTATCTCAACTGTTTTTTGTCAGCATGTTATTTTTCCCCGTTCCCGTTGGCCTGAAGACCCTATTTAGGAATTTGGACGAGGATTTCCACTCGTCGGTTGCGTCAGAGAAATCGCTGCTCGCCGAGACGAGCGCTGACGCTGAGCAGACGATCGACGCGCAGAAGCGCGCACACGCGAGCCGCCGTCCGTCACACCCGGCACCGCGTCGTCACGGAAACAGACGCAACGCTGACGGACATCTCGCGGCGTGTCGCCGGGTAGCGATCGTCGCTGTGTTGCCGCCGCCACCGTTGGGAGTGCAGCGTAGCCCGGAGTCGTGCTAACCTTTTGTTAGCTTGTGAGCGTGTCTTTGCTTTCTAACGTGTTAGCAAAACAAATGTTTCATCATCCTCTCCTCCGGTCTCTGGGCGGGCGGGGAGGGCGGGGGGGGGACAATACTTTTATTTCACGACAACATAACCCGGTGTGCGTCCGTCGCCACGGAAACTGCCGCCTGAAACGTGCGTAAAACACGGCGACGGAAAGAGGGTCACGCTTCCAGGAGAGATCAGCACCAGTAGAGGTCAAAGTTGAAAACGTTTGAACCCCCATCCCCCCCATCTCTCAGGGCGGAGAAGAACAGAAAGAAGATTTTATACAACGGTCACAAAACAGAAATGAAACCGATTCTGTGGCGCGTGGTTTACGACCTCCTGCAACGTGGATCTCTGCAGCGTAACATCCAGCAGGCCGCCAGCACCTGATCCGTGATGGGAGGCCAGATGGGAGACGGGTGTAGCGGTGGAGGAGGGAACAGAACACCACGCTTCCCCCTCGGGTGGATGAAACGTGGAACACAGCAACAGCGCGGTGACCTATTTAGCCCTGAGCCGCTCCTGCGCTGGGCTGCGGTGACCTCTAGGGTTAGGGTTAGGGTCTAGCTGCTGGACTCCAGGAGGTTCCATCATTCTCCAACACGTCACATGCTCCCTCACGACCTCAGCCGTGGCTCACGACCGGTCCGTCTCCAACCAGCCAGCTTGAGGGGGTGAGCTGAGTTGTACGTAGTCATCGTTACATTCCTTTTTTGAGGAATTGAAGCGATGACGACTTAATCAGCAGACAATTCATGGTCAGCCTGATGGTTATTGTGCTTCTGCCTCCAGGAACATGATTGGCCGGGAAAAAAAAATAGACACAGCGAAAGAAAGTAGAACGCCCCGTTCACACACATGTGAGCTTGCCTGTCTGACGACTTTAGACTCTTAGATTAGTTAATCCAAGGTCTGATTTGTGCGACTAACGGATACCAGATACCAATAGCAGGCAGCGGCGTACGCAACCTTTGGGAAAGGCTTGACTCCTTGAGAACACCTGTAGAAGTCCAACACACGGCCTGGCGTTCAGTTGCACAGCCGCCATTTTGTCTGTGTGAACGCGGTGTTTTGGATCTCATCAGTATGTCGAGGCCTTGAGGGAGCGTGACTCTGTGACCCTCGATGTCTCCGTGTCAGCGCCGAGGTCTGACTTCCCCGGGTGTTCGTGTGAGAACGCGCGGGTGTCAAAAGAGGCGGCTGCCTCGTAATTACATCTCACTTCCTGTCAGCTTAGGGTCCATTCCCCGGCTGAATGCGGGAGCCATTATGTTCTTCATCAAAAGAGGAATTAGGCTTCATTTAGAGATTTGCTTCGGTGCTGCTGAGGGCTGGCATGGCGGCGTGTCGCAGCCTGACCTCGTGCGAGGAGGACCGGAGGTGAGAGGACCCTCCAGGCCATGACAGCACGAGTGTTGCTTGATGGGAATGCAGTTTGGCAGATTCCAGACGGCTTTCCCATCTCTCTCTCTCTAAAGACGAGGGGGAGAGAGCGAGAGAGAGAGAGAGAGGGAGGACATAACCACTGGCAGTTTCTAAAGAAAGAAAATCTCTTTTTAACTCGGAGAGGAAATATCTGCTTCCCCCCCCCGCGGAGAGAAGTGTCATTCAAGAGTCCAACGTGGTTTATAAGAAAAAGCTGCAGTTGTTCTGAACTGCCTCAGCACGTCTTTATGCATACAGACATACAGACGTGTTTGGAGATAGATAGATAGATAGATAGATAGATAGATAGATAGATAGACTAGATAGATAGAGAGATAGATAGGATTAGAATAGATAGCCTACTTCAGAATAGATCCGACTAGATGGATGGAATATAGGATGGATGGATGGATGGATGGATATGGATGGATGGATGGATGGATGGATGGATGGATGGATGGATGGATGGATGGATGGATAGATAGATGGATGGATACCATAAATCATTAGATACTATAGATGTAGGCTTTGTTTACACTCTAAGCAGGAGTACTCACTTCAGATTTTTTGTTCAAAACCCAGTTTGTCTGTCTGTCTGTCTGTCTGTCTGTCTGTCTGTCTGTCTGTCTGTTCACATTATGTTTGAAACGTGGTCAACATCAGATTCCAGTGTGAACCGTCTCAGTTCTGAACTGAACAACAAAATATTGGATTTGGGTTACTTGCAGTACGAACGAGGCCATAGTGATAGATAGATAGATAGATGAATCGCCTATTAATTTGAAGAGATAGGTGATTGGTTTGGTAATTGGTTATATTGACGGATGTACAGAACTTCCTATGAATGCAAGAATCGGTGTTCTATATCGTGACGATGAAGATGAATCTCTTCCAGGTCTGGGCAGGCCCTGGCGGAGGGAGCTTCTGGCTCAGCATCGCCCCGGTGAGGCCAGGAGACTCCACGGGACCAGGAGACCCCCCAGGACCACCAGGGGCCCCCCCGGGACCAGGAGCTTGTGGGCCGGGTGTCCGTGACTCTGCAGGACCTCCAGTGGGCCATGAGGCAGGTGAAACCCAGCGCTATGAGAGAGGTGGCCATCGACGTACCCAAGGTAGGAGACACCAGGACCTGTCTGTCTGTCTGTCTGTCTGTCTGTCTGTCTGTCTGTCTGTCTGACACCATAACCGGTGTGCTAGAGGCCATCTAGAAAATGTTTGCGGTGCCCTGGCTGCTTAAACCAGCCACCAACACACTTCCACACACTCCACAGTCTCGCTTGAAAACGGTCCAAGACGAGATGTTCGGCAGCAGCCAAGCCTCTGGTCGTCCCGGTGAAACACCCTGAGATGAACCCTGACCCCGACTGAATGCCGGGCCAATCACAACCTGGTACCAGCCAAGCACAATCCATCACCGGGCCAATCAAAAACCAACGGAGCAGCCAAGCACAACCAATGACCTCTCAGTGACCGGGCCAATCAAAACCGAGCATCGCGCACCAGCTCATCATCACTGGTCCATTAGAGCCAATCACTGGCCAGTCAGAACCAATCAGCGGCCAATCAGAACTAATCAGCAGCCAATCAGCAGCCAATCAGCGTCTTCCCGGGAGGAAGTGACAACATGCAGCTCCGAGATGACCTTGTGTTCCGCTAACCTCCTGGAGAGAGTGGAGGGGAGAGGGGGAGGCAGATGAGGGAGGACCTTGTGAAGACTGTAGGATGTTTAAGAGCGTGCATGTGCATGTGTGCGCGTGCACGTGTGAGACCGAATGCTCAGGAGCGTGCACGTGTGAGCGTGCACGTGACATAATGGCCAGGAAGAGACAGCATGTCTTCCAGAGTTAATTGAAAGCAGATCACAACGCCGGAGAATCCTGCCAGCAAACCACCCCCCTCTCTCCCCTCCACCCCCCCCCCACCTCTATGAGAGACTTCCAGTGGTGGCTATGCTCCTCCCCCTCGTCCTCCTCCCTCCATGTGTGTGGAGGGGGGGGGGGCGCCCCTGCGTAGCCCCTTCTCTTATGATTTTGTAGATTTTTCTATTGATTCAATCTTTTTTTCTGTATGTCGAAACCCCGCCCCTTTTCTAGGTCTCTTTAATATCTGTCTCCTCCTTGTCTCTCTCTCTGTCTCTCCTCTCTCCCTCTCTCTCTCCTCTCTGTCTCTCTTTCTCTCTGTCTCTCTCTCCTCTGTCTCTCCTCCTCTCTCTCTCCTCTCTGTCTCCCTCTCTCTCTCCTCTTCTCCTCTGTCCTCTCTCTCTGTCTCTGTCTCTGTCTCTCTTCTCTCTCTCCCTCTCTGTCTCTCTCTCTCTCTCTCTCTCTCTCTTCTCTCCTTCTCCGTCTCTCCTCTCTCCCTCTCTCTCTCTCTCTCTGTCTCTCCCTGTCTCTCCCTGTCTCCCTGTCTCTCTGTCTCTCTGTCTCTCCGTTTGAGTGAGGGAGAGAAAGAGAGAGAATAGAGGAGAGAGGGGAGAGGAGAAGAGAGAGAGAGAGAGAGAGAGAGAGAGAGAGGGAGAGAGGGAGAGAGAGAGAAAAAAGGTAGGGAGAGAGAGAGAGAAATGCATGACTTCAGGAAGACAAGATGGATGACATGTTCAGACAGACAGACAGACAGATGGAATTTCAGATAGACAGACAGATAGACAGACAGTTGACGCCAGGACGACCTCATGCTGAGTGAGTGATTGACAGGTTGACAGCAGAGGTGACGGCGTGAGGGGGCGGGGTGTGAGGGGGCGGGCATTGCATTGAAAAAGAAGTGACTACTTTGTATTAAGGCAAACTTTATCACGTGTGTGAGTGTGTGTGTGTGTGTGTGTGAGAGAGAGAGACAGAGAGAGAGACAGAGAGAGAGAGAGAAAGGCAGACCTGTCCCGGGCAGGAAGTCACCACATCGGTTTAATCTCGTCATTCATCTCGGCTGATCTCCCCCCTTTCTCCGAGACTCCGCCCCCCTCTGTGATGTCGTGCGCGGGGCCCCTGGCGACAGCCCCGCCTCCTCTCCCTCCTCCTCTTTGTAAACCCGACATACTTCTGTCTCGTTGGGCCGCTGACTACGTCCCCTTTGTGTGCTCAACAACAAACTCCTGGATCCAGTTGCACTCCTCCGCCTCCTCCGCCTCCTCCTCCTCCACCACCTCCACCACCTCCTCATCCAGACCTAGACCTACTCCCCCCCCGCGGTCGCTTGTAGCTTCTGTACGCTGCCGCTGCCGACACCACCTGACCTGATCCCGTCGCCTCATTGGTTGGACGTCTGACCAATCATGTCCCCCTCACAGTTTTGTAGCTACACACTAGCAGCTAGCTAAATGAAATGCTCGGACATCAGGTCACCCCTCCATCCCTCCATCCAACACAGGACACAGGACACAGGACACAGGACCCAGGACCCGGGACCCGGGACCTGGGAGGGGGTGGGAGGACAGTGGGGGGCTGGGAGGGGGGGGGGGGGGGGGGGGGCACTTTATTGATTAAACACGGCAGGAAGTGGAGGCCAATAAATAACCGTTAGCTGTGGCGCGCTAAGTGCAATCCTCTGATGGTTAGCAACTTGGTGGCTACGAGCCCACCGGTCCACCTCCTCCTTCTCCTCATCCTCCTCCATCTCCTCCAACTCCTCCTCCTCTCCCTCTCCACTCCTCTCTCCTCTCCACCTCCTCACCACCTCCTCCTCCTCCTCCTCCTCCTCCACCTAACCTCCATAACCTCCATACAGAGACCGATGCATGTCTGGCTAGTGGGAGCTAAGCTACACGTGAGTCTGACTTCATGGTCATCGACTGTTGTGACAGCCAGATCTCCGATCACAGATCAATACGAACCATTGATTATTCTCCATCGTACATTACGTTGTATCGTATTACCGCCAGTAACTAAGCAGGCGTGTAATTCGGTCCGCGGTTCACGTTACGTATTGTTTTGTGCTGTCCTAACGCCGCCGCCGCCACAGCTCAGGCCCGCTGCTCCGGGCGGGTCAGGGTTACAAAATAAAAGTCTGCCGTGTAAGCGATAGCCCGCCACATCCTGTGACTCTTCCTTCCCGCGCCTTCAGTTTCTCCTCCTCCTCCTCCTCGTCCTCGTCCTCCTCCTCCTCCTCCTCGCGCTCCAACAGGAAGCGGCGCTCATATCTGGCCTCTCCCCCCATCTGCTGCGGACGCTCACAATGGCCTGTTTGTCCCCCCCTCCCCTCCCACCTCCCACGCTGATGACCCCCGACCCCCCCCGACCCCCCCGGTCGCCGTCCTCTCACACAGATGTTCCCGTGTCATCCTCAGCCTCACTGGCGGGCGGCCGGCGGAGGTTTATCGGAACCCGCCCAAGTGGGAGCATCGACCTGGCAACAGAGACTCTTGTTCTGTGGCCCCGCCCCCCGCTGCTGCAGGCTGTTCGGCGCGCGGGTTCATCCATTCATACTGTACCTTCCTACGTTCATCCATTTGTCAGTTCATCAATGAATCCGTTTATCCATTTGTACGTTCATTCATTCATTCCTAAGATAAGATATAACTTTAGAACTTTATTAATCCCAAAGGAAATTCCTACGTTCATCTGTTCCTATGCTCATTCATTCAGTGCCATACGTCCCCTAACCATTATTATTATCACAGCTGTATTACACTTCAATTATTCCAAATTGCTTTTCGCTGTCTGAATATCTTATCTTGCCTATATATTTATATATTTATATATTTTGACTGTACATTTGTAAATCTGTTAGTTTATTTGTATTATTCTGTGTATTTCTCTATTGTTTTATTGTACTGTATTGCTATGCAACCTGGCACAGAATTTCCTTCGGGATTAATAAAGTCCTATCTTATCTTATCATACGTTCATCCATTCATTCATATATGTATTTTTTCAATCCATACCGTAAACAGATATATACAGTATATATTTGTTTTCTCTTGTCACCAGCGTTCCACTGTTCCCTGTGTTGTGATGCACACGTGACAATAAAACACACTCACTGACTCACACCCCGGCCTACGCAAGCACACACTCGCCGAACGCGCGTGTGTGTGTGTGTGCGTGTGTGTGCGTGTGTGTATGTGTGTGTGTGCGTGTGTGTATGTGTGTGTGCGTGTGTGTGTGTGCGTGTGTGAGGGGATATCCGTGTTCTGGAGAGGTGGTTTATTTTAGTGACTGTGTCTACAGAGGGAGGCTCTTCCTACTGGTGCAGAGCGCCGGTCCTACCTTCCTCTCTCCCCGGCCAGCGCGTCGATCTCGTCGAAGAACACAATGGAGGGGGAGACGGCCCGGGCCTTCCGGAACACCTGCACGCCACAACAGGACATAAGACCGCGGTAGAACACAACACACGCAGCAGATACACAGCAGACACACAATAAATAATCCCAGCACTAACCTGCGTGTTTATAAGTCTTAACATTTATTAAGACACTTAGCATTGTTGTTCGTTCTCAGATGTTGTATCATGCTTAGAATCACACGCCTGCCCAGCTACTTATGCAGGCAACTTAGCAATTATGAAACTCGTTCTATTCGTCTCGTAAATATGAATTCTCTAAACCTGCTCTATTCTTATCTTCAGGTACCACAGTGATATATTGCTGTCTCTCCTTCAACACATGTACTCTTTGTAAGTCGCTTTGGATAAAAGCGTCTGCCAAATGCCCTAAATGTAAATGTAAATGTAAATGTAAATGTAAATACACAACAGATACACACAGATGCAGGAACGCAGGAATTGATAGAACACAGTACAACGTAAGCATGCATATACTGTAGTATAGCATAGTACCTGTAGAGTATACGGCATAACATATACAGTGGAATACAAATCGAGTTGATTCTTTGTGCAAATACATCATGTCTCACACAGTATAGAGAGTCTGTGTTCAGAGGGGATTGCATACGATGGGAATGCGTACAACGTGACGTACTTCTCTGACTGCTCTCTCGGACTCGCCGACGTACTTGCTCAACAACTCTGGACCCTAAAAAATAAAATCAAGAATCACAATCAGACATCGCTGGCGGCGTCTCGCCAAGTAAGCTTTCAAATACACAGAGTCCAGAGTTATAAAGCCTTCAATCGCATTAACGGCAGAATCTAAATCATACTATTAATGGGGTGAGGGGGTTACTGCACACACACACACACACGCACACGCACACACACACACGGTGACTCAGTGACAGGAGGATAACTTTGCGCGTTGTTTTAGGAAAGGAATGTCCGCTCGGCTGCTGGTGACGATGACGTCACAGATCTGGACGGGAACGCAACGCTCCGGGCGACCGCCTCACTCACTCCCGCCTCCAGGACGTCCGGAGCAGCGAGCATCGCTCAGCGCCACAGACCCACGTCATCCAGAGAGCGGGAAACGATATGTATCACCATCATCTCAGGAAGTCGTTCAGATATCCAATGATCCAGCCAGCTCTGGATCAGGACCGGAGGACGTCCCCCAGCAGCAGGTGGGGGGGGGGGGGTGGGGGGGACACCTTGCCCAAGGGTGAGGAAACATCGGGGGGGTTCAAACCCAAAACCTTTCAGCTGGGAAGTCGAACACCCGAACCACTAACGATAGACAGTGATACTATTATACCAATATCATTACTTGCTACTGCAACTCGCTAGCCTTAGCCTAGCCTCCCAACCCTCACCCTTCACCACTGCTAACCGCTAACCGCTAGCCTTGCTCCCAACCCTCACCCTTCACCACTGCTAGCTGTTAGCCTAGCTCATAACCCTAGCCCGACACCACCGCTAGCTGTTAGCCCCCTAACCCACCGAGCTCATAACCCTAACACTACCCCAACTGCGAGCTGCGGTGTGGCCCCCTAACCCCCCCCAACGCTAACCGCTAGCCTAGCCGCGAACCCCCCCCCCCCACCCCGGCCCCAGGACCAGCACCACTGGCCCGTACCATCGTGACAGATAAACATCCACTCGGGGCTGAGAGGGCCACTTCCTGTGCAAGCTGCCTGGTCTGTCAGCACCTGGCCGGGGGCCTGGCAGCCGGCCGTCCCCCCCTGACTCTCTGGAGCTCCTCTCTCTCTAACACAACACTAGATGTGTTTATGTATGTGTGGGGGGGTCTGGCCTCATATACCTGGATCTGTACAAAGTTCATTCAAATTCCACTCCAACTCGAACTGTAGCTCGCTCTGGATAAAAGCCCCCGGCTAATCGACGAAAGACCCGACGGGACTAATGGACGTATGATATTATGTAAAGTAATCTAAATATATAAGATAAATCTTGAAATGAAATCACAAACAGGCGAGAGGAGAAACCGACAGAGTTCGGGGGGGCGGAGCATCGTGCTTCTACAGCAGATCGACGACGACGACGACGGCGGCGGCATCACCCGCGGCAACGGCTCGACAAACCTCCACCCAACATCCACCCATTCACCGAGGATCATCAATCACTCACTCACTGATGAATGAGGAGGACAGGGTGACGAGGAGGGGGGTGAGGGTGACGAGGAGGTGAGGGTGAGGAGGAGGAGGGTGAGGGTGAAGAGGAGGAGGGGGGGGGGTAACGCTGGCGGTGTCTCCCTCTGGCCGCCTGATGAACGCTTGTGCTCCCTCACCTTGATGGCCAGGAAGTTGAGTCCGCTCTCGTTGGCCAGGGCTTTGGCGATCATGGTCTTGGAGCACCCCGGGGGGCCGTAGAGCAGCACCCCGCGGGGGGGCCGGATGCCCAGACGGGTGAAGGCCTCCGGGTGCCTCAGGGGCCACTCCACCGCCTGCCGCAGCTTCAGCTTCACCTCCTCCATCCCCCGACGTACTGACCAGCGCACCTGGAGCACGACATGGAGACAGGGAGCCAGCTGTAGAAGAACAAGAACACATTTCACAAGGAAATGCTTAAATGGACTGCGCTCATCCAAAGCACTTTACAACGCCTCACATTAGGTGGTTGTCTTGCTCAGGGACACCTCCACACTTAGCTAGGAGGAGCAGGTAGGGTTAGGTGGTGTCTTGCTCAGGACACCTCCACACTTAGCTAGGAGGAGCAGGTAGGGTTAGGTGGTGTCTTGCTCAGGGACACCTCCACACTTAGCTAGGAGGAGCAGGTAGGGTTAGGTGGTGTCTTGCTCAGGGACACCTCCACACTTAGCTAGGAGGAGCAGGTAGGGTTAGGTGGTGTCTTGCTCAGGGACACCTCCACACTTAGCTAGGAGGAGGAGCAGGTAGGGTTAGGTGGTGTCTTGCTCAGGGACACCTCCACACTTAGCTAGGAGGAGCAGGTTCTTCTGGGTGTCAGATGAATTTAGGTTCTGCTGGGTGTCAGGCTGATGGCTCAGATCAACCAACACAGAGAGAGAGAGAGAACCTTTTAAGGTCCGTCACCATGTTGATCACAGGTTCTGGGGTGAGTTTCAGTACAACGGGTCAAGATCCAGAATAATGTGGAGGAGGAGGGGGTGGGGGGGGTAGGTAGGCGGAGGAGGAGGAGGAGGAGGAGGAGGAGGAGGCGATGACAAGAAATGGTTTGTTTTGAATCATGGAAATGGTGGAAGCCAGAGTTTCACTAACATCTGTCCTCTAGATAAATAGAGAGAGAGAGGGAGAGGAAGGGAGGTAAGGATGGAGAGATGATCAGTGTATGTCCGGAGAAGAGATAAACCAGATAACCGCGAGCACGCGCGCGCGCGTGGGTGTGTGTGTGTGTGTGTGTGTGTGTGTGTGTGTGTGTGTGGTGTGTGTGTGTGTGTGTGTGTGTGTGTGTGTGTGTGTGTGTGGTGTGTAGGTGTGTGTAGGTGTGTGTGTGTGTGTGGTGCTGTGCGTGTGTGTGTGTGTGGTGCGTGTGTGTATGTGCGTGTGTGTGTCTCTCTCTCTCTCTCTCACCCCTGAAACTCACTCACTCTCTCTCTCTCTCTCTCTCTCTCTTTCTCCCCATTGCTTGCTCGTTTTCTCCGACTCCCTTTTCTTAATCTATCTCTTCATCATTCCTTCCTCCCTCCCCCTTCCCTCCCACTCCTCCCCCCTTCCGCCCCGTCTCCCCCGTCCCCTTTCATTTGCACGTCTCTCTATTTCTATCTCTCTATCTCCCCTTTTATCTGTCTTCCTGCCCCCTCCCGAGGTAGTAATACATCCCAGGCCACCGGCGCCGTCTCCACGGAAACGAGGACCTAATGGAAACCTGGCGCCGGGCCAGCGACCGTAAATATCCCACACACACTCAGCAGTTTATGGATGGCACGGGTGAGAGAGGAAGGGGTACACAGCGCGAGAGAGAGATGATGATGAAGGGAGAGAGGATAGGTGAGGAAGAGGAGACCAGAGGTGCAGAGTGAGGAGGAGGAGGAGGTGTTGCACTCCAACAATGCACCGAGTGCAGAGGCCTGGTGATCAGAGCTTTCCCTAACAACAACAACAAACCTTCCCAGAATGCAATGCATCTCCTGCCCCAGCCAATGGAGTGTGGCCCCCCCGTCAAGCTAGTCTAAGGCGACTTCTCGCCGTCGTGATGAAGACGTGTTTGTTGTCTCCGGGACACGCAGGAGACGCAAGGGGGGCGGGACTTAGCGGAGGAAGGATGTGTATTGATCCCCGTTTTAATTTGCCGATAGCGGGCGGGCCTTAGAGGAGCCTCCGGCGGTGTTATCAATACTGATATCACGACGCACGTCTGCTCGCGATCGGAGACCCGACGGGAAGAGACGTCGTTGACTTTCACAGTGGCTTGTTGGAAGGTCACCAGGTCCATGTGTGGCCGGCAGTTATTATTCCAATACTCTTATCAACACAGTGCTAATCAATCACCAATCAAATAAATACAATGTTTGTCTACACTACTGCCAGACATACGGACGGTTAGAGGGCTCAGCAACTCCAGAATGTTCACCGCCTGGGAACCACATGAGTCTGCTAGCTCACGTTTTATCGGCTCTGGCCGCCCAGGCGGATTCCCAGCCGGTCAATCACGACCGTGCATCTAATATGGGGCGCGGGTTCGATACGACGACCGCACAGAGGGCGGGTTAAAACAAACAAGATGGCCACCGACGATGTGCAGCGTTCTGCGGAATCAACCATCATCAAAATATTGCATATTAAACAAACTGGACGGTATATTTTGTATGAAATAAGAACAGACATCTGCACGTAAAGCTTTTGTTAAATATAAGAACGACGTGTTTGCCGTACTTGCGACAGGATTTGGTCAAAGTTTTACTCTGTGCTGCTTGGGAATCTAAAAGTGAGCTGAGAGGTTCAGGCGTTGGCGAGGCGCTCTACGAGCAGACACACGGCGGCTCCAGTAGGACAGAAAACAAACGATCACGTTAAGAACGGCTTTATTGAAGGCTTTTTATTTCCCCCTCGACTCATTGTATAATACACAAACTGTTCTTATAAAGGCTAGCGTGTAAACCTTGACCGTGTATTAGCATAGACTGACAGTTTGTTTTATCTTTCCCTTTCCAATGCTAATAATCTAGAGACAGAGAGAGGGAGAGGGAGAGAGACAGAAGGAGACAGAGAGAGAGAGAGAGAGAGAGAGACAGAGAGACAAGCCACCCCCCCCACACACACACACACACCTACACACACACACACACACCACACACACACACACACACACACACACACACACACCACACACACACACCACACACCACACACACACACACACACACACAAGATGAGAGAGAGAAAGAGAGAGAGAGAGAGAGAGAGAGAGAAGAAGAGAGAGAGAGAGAGAGAAGAGAGAGACGGAGAGAGAGATAGAGAGAGATGGAGAGAGAGAGAGAGAGAGAGAGAGAGAGAAGAGAGAGAGAGAGAGAGAGAGAGAGAGAGAGAGAGAGAGGAGAGAGAGAGAGAGAGAGAAGAGGGAGAGAGAAGAGGGTGGGTGGAGAGAGAGAGGGAGGGTGAGAAGAGAGAATCTCTCTCTGTCTCTCTGTCTCTCTCTCTCTCTCTCTCTCTGTCTCCTTCTATGTCTCTCTCCCTCTCCCTCTCTCTGTCTCTAGATTATTAGCATTGGAAAGGGAAAGATAAAACAAACTGTCAGTCTATGCTAATACACGGTCAAGGTTTACACGCTAGCCTTTATAAGAACAGTTTGTGTATTATACAATGAGTCGAGGGGGAAATAAAAAGCCTTCAATAAAGCCGTTCTTAACGTGATCGTTTGTTTTCTGTCCTACTGGAGCCGCCGTGTGTCTGCTCGTAGAGCGCCTCGCCAACGCCTGAACCTCTCAGCTCACTTTTAGATTCCCAAGCAGCACAGAGTAAAACTTTGACCAAATCCTGTCGCAAGTACGGCAAACACGTCGTTCTTATATTTAACAAAAGCTTTACGTGCAGATGTCTGTTCTTATTTCATACAAAATATACCGTCCAGTTTGTTTAATATGCAATATTTTGATGATGGTTGATTCCGCAGAACGCTGCACATCGTCGGTGGCCATCTTGTTTGTTTTAACCCGCCCTCTGTGCGGTCGTCGTATCGAACCCGCGCCCCATATTAGATGCACGGTCGTGATCGACCGGCTGGGAATCCGCCTGGGCGGCCAGAGCCAATACAACGTGAGCTAGCAGACTCATGTGGTTCCCAGGCGGTGAACATTCTGGAGTTGCTGAGCCCTCTAACCGTCCGTATGTCTGGCAGTAGTGTAGACAAACATTGTATTTATTTGATTGGTGATTGATTAGCACTGTGTTGATAAGAGTATTGGAATAATAACTGCCGGCCACACATGGACCTGGTGACCTTCCAACAAGCCACTGTGAAAGTCAACGACGTCTCTTCCCGTCGGGTCTCCGATCGCGAGCAGACGTGCGTCGTGATATCAGTATTGATAACACCGCCGGAGGCTCCTCTAAGGCCCGCCTGCTATCGGCAAATTAAAACGGGGATCAATACACATCCTTCCTCCGCTAAGTCCCGCCCCCCTTGCGTCTCCTGCGTGTCCCGGAGACAACAAACACGTCTTCATCACGACGGCGAGAAGTCGCCTTAGACTAGCTTGACGGGGGGGCCACACTCCATTGGCTGGGGCAGGAGATGCATTGCATTCTGGAAAGGTTTGTTGTTGTTGTTAGGGAAAGCTCTGATCACCAGGCCTCTGCACTCGGTGCATTGTTGGAGTGCAACACCTCCTCCTCCTCCTCACTCTGCACCTCTGGTCTCCTCTTCCTCACCTATCCTCTCTCCCTTCATCATCATCTCTCTCTCTCGCGCTGTGTACCCCTTCCTCTCTCACCCGTGCCATCCATAAACTGCTGAGTGTGTGTGGGATATTTACGGTCGCTGGCCCGGCGCCAGGTTTCCATTAGGTCCTCGTTTCCGTGGAGACGGCGCCGGTGGCCTGGGATGTATTACTACCTCGGGAGGGGGCAGGAAGACAGATAAAAGGGGAGATAGAGAGATAGAAATAGAGAGACGTGCAAATGAAAGGGGACGGGGGAGACGGGGCGGAAGGGGGGAGGAGTGGGAGGGAAGGGGGAGGGAGGAAGGAATGATGAAGAGATAGATTAAGAAAAGGGAGTCGGAGAAAACGAGCAAGCAATGGGGAGAAAGAGAGAGAGAGAGAGAGAGAGTGAGTGAGTTTTCCAGGGGTGAGAGAGAGAGAGAGAGAGACACACGCACACGCACATACACACACGCACCTACACACACACACACACGCACATACACACACACACACACCTACACACACACACACACACACACACACACACACACACACACACACACACACACACACACACACACACACACACACACACACACACACACACACACACACACGCGCGCGCGCGTGCTCGCGGTTATCTGGTTTATCTCTTCTCCGGACATACACTGATCATCTCTCCATCCTTACCTCCCTTCCTCTCCCTCTCTCTCTCTATTTATCTAGAGGACAGATGTTAGTGAAACTCTGGCTTCCACCATTTCCATGATTCAAAACAAACCATTTCTTGTCATCGCCTCCTCCTCCTCCTCCTCCTCCTCCTCCTCCGCCTACCTACCCCCCCCACCCCCTCCTCCTCCACATTATTCTGGATCTTGACCCGTTGTACTGAAACTCACCCCAGAACCTGTGATCAACATGGTGACGGACCTTAAAAGGTTCTCTCTCTCTCTCTGTGTTGGTTGATCTGAGCCATCAGCCTGACACCCAGCAGAACCTAAATTCATCTGACACCCAGAAGAACCTGCTCTGTGGAGGTGTCCCTGAGCAAGACACCACCTAACCCTACCTGCTCCTCCTAGCTAAGTGTGGAGGTGTCCCTGAGCAAGACACCACCTAACCCTACCTGCTCCTCCTAGCTATGTGTGGAGGTGTCCCTGAGCAAGACACCACCTAACCCTACCTGCTCCTCCTAGCTAAGTGTGGAGGTGTCCCTGAGCAAGACACCACCTAACCCTACCTGCTCCTCCTAGCTAAGTGTGGAGGTGTCCCTGAGCAAGACACCACCTAACCCTACCTGCTCCTCCTAGCTAAGTGTGGAGGTGTCCCTGAGCAAGACACCACCTAATGTGAGGCGTTGTAAAGTGCTTTGGATGAGCGCAGTCCATTTAGCATTTCCTTGTGAATGTGTTCTTGTTTCTACACTGGCTCCTGTCTCCATGTCGTGCTCCAGGTGCGCTGGTCAGACGTCGGGGGGATGGAGGAGGTGAAGCTGAAGCTGCGGCAGGCGGTGGAGTGGCCCCTGAGGCACCCGGAGGCCTTCACCCGTCTGGGCATCCGGCCCCCCCGCGGGGTGCTGCTCTACGGCCCCCCGGGGTGCTCCAAAACCATGATCGCCAAAGCCCTGGCCAACGAGAGCGGACTGAACTTCCTGGCCATCAAGGTGAGGGAGCACAAGCGTTCATCAGGCGGCCAGAGGGAGACACCGCCAGCGTTACCCCCCCCCCCCCTCTCACCCTCCACCCTCACTCTTCACCCCCGCTGACCTTTTACCCCCCCCCCCCCTCTGTTTGTCCTCCCTCATTCATCAGTGAGTGAGTGATTGATGATCCTCGGTGAATGGGTGGATGTTGGGTGGAGGTTTGTCGAGCCGTTGCCGCGGGTGATGCCGCCGCCGTCGTCGTCGTCGTCGATCTGCTGTAGAAGCACGATGCTCCGCCCCCCCGAACTCTGTCGGTTTCTCCTCTCGCCTGTTTGTGATTTCATTTCAAGATTTATCTTATATAATTTTAGATTACTTTACATAATATCAATACGTCCATTAGTCCGTCGCGGTCTTTCGTCGATTAGCCGGGGGTCTTTATATCCAGAGGCGAGCCTACAGTTCGAGTGGAGTGGAATTTGAATGAACTTTGTTAGCAGGATCCAGGGTATAATGAGGCCAGACCCCCCCACACATACATAAACACATCTAGTGTTGTTGTTAGAGAGTAGAGGCAGCTCCAGGAAGTCAGGGAGGCGGACGGCTCGGCTGCCAGGCCCCCGGCCAGGTGCTGACAGACCAGGCAGCTTGCACAGGAAGTGGCCCTCTCAGCCGAGTGGATGTTTATCTGTCACGATGGTACGGGCCAGTGGTGCTGGTCCTGGGGCGGGGGGGGGGGGGGTGGTGGGGGGGGGGGGGGGGGGTGGTGGGTGGGGGAGGGTTTCGCGGCTAGGCTAGCGGTTAGCGTTGGGGGGGGGTTAGGGGGCTACACCGCAGCTCACAGTTGGGGTAGTGTTAGGGTTATGAGCTCGGTGGGGTTAGGGGGCTAACAGCTACGCGTGGTGTCGGGCTAGGGTTATGAGCTAGGCTAACAGCTAGCAGTGTGAAGGTGAGGGTTGGGAGCAAGGCTAGCGGTTAGCGGTTAGCAGTGGTGAAGGGTGAGGGTTGGGAGCTAGGCTAGGCTAGCGAGTTGCAGTAGAAGTTAATGATATTGGTATAATAGTATCACTGGTCTATCGTCTAGTGGTTCGGGTGTTCGACTCCCAGCTTGAAAGGTTTTGGGTTTGAACCCCCCGATATTTCCTCACCCTTGGCAAGGTGTCCCCCCCACCCCCCCCCCCCCCCCCCCCCCCCACCTGCTGCTGGGGGACGTCCTCCAGTCCTGATCCAGAGCTGGCTGGATCATCGATATCTGAACGACTTCCTGAGATGATGGTGATACATTATCGTTTCCCGCTCTCTGGATGACGTGGGTCTGTTGGCGCTGAGCGATGCTCGCTGCTCGGACGTCCTGGAGGCGGGAGTGAGTGAGGCGGTCGCCCGGAGCGTTGCCGTTTCCCGTCCAGATCTGTGACGTCATCGTCACCAGCAGCCGAGCGGACATTCCTTTCCTAAAACAACGCGCAAAGTTATCCTCCTGTCACTGAGTCACCGTGTGTGTGTGTGTGCGTGTGCGTGTGTGTGTGTGTGTGCAGTAACCCCCCTCACCCCATTAATTAGTATGATTTAGATTCTGCCGTTAATGCGATGAAGGCTTTATAACTCTGGACTCTGTGTATTTGAAAGCTTACTTGGCGAGACGCCGCCCAGCGATGTCTGATTGTGATTCTTGATTTTATTTTTAGGGTCCAGAGTTGTTGAGCAAGTACGTCGGCGAGTCCGAGAGAGCAGTCAGAGAAAGTACGTCACGTTGTACGCATTCCCATCGTATGCAATCCCCTCTGAAACACAGACTCTCTATACTTTGTGTGAACCATGATGTATTTGCCACAAAGAATCAACTCGATTTGTATTCCACTGTATATGTTATGCCGTTATACTCTACAGTACTATGCTTACTACAGTATATGCATGCTTACGTTGTACTGTGTTTCTATCAATTCCTGCGTTCCTGCATCTGTGTGTATCTGTTGTGTATTTACATTTACATTTACATTTACATTTGGGGCATTTATCAGAAGCTTTTATCCAAAGCGACTTGCAAAGAGTACATGTGTTGAAGGAGAGGCAGCAATATATCACTGTGGTACCTGAAGATAAGAATAGAGCAGGTTTAGTAGAATTCATATTACGAGACGAATAGAACGAGTTTTCATAATTGCTAAGTTGCCTCCATAAGTAGCTGGCAGGCGTGTGATTCTAAGCATGATACAACATCTGAGAACGAACAACAATGCTAAGTGTCTTAATAAATGTTAAGACTTATAAACACGCAGGTTAGTGCTGGATTATTTATTGTGTGTTGCTGTGTATCTGCTGGCGTGTGTTGTGTTCTACCGCGGTCTTATGTCCTGTTGTGGCGTGCAGGTTGTTCCGGAAGGGCCCGGGTAAGTCTCCCCCCTCCATTGTGTTCTTCGACATGAGATCGACGCGCTGGCCGGGGAGAGAGGAAGGTAGGACCGGCGCTCTGCACCAGTAGGAAGAGCCTCCCTCTGTAGACACAGTCACTAAAATAAACCACCTCTCCAGAACACGGATATCCCCTCACACACGCACACACACACACGCACACACACATACACACACGCACACACACACATACACACACGCACACACACGCACACACACACACACGCGCGTTCGGCGAGTGTGTGCTTGCGTAGGCCGGGGTGTGAGTCAGTGAGTGTGTTTTATTGTCACGTGTGCATCACAACACAGGGAACAGTGGAACGCTGGTGACAAGAGAAAACAAATATATACTGTATATATCTGTTTACGGTATGGATTGAAAAAATACATATATGAATGAATGGATGAACGTATGATAAGATAAGATAGGACTTTATTAATCCCGAAGGAAATTCTGTGCCAGGTTGCATAGCAATACAGTACAATAAAACAATAGAGAAATACACAGAATAATACAAATAAACTAACAGATTTACAAATGTACAGTCAAAATATAAAAATATATAGGCAAGATAAGGTATTCAGACAGCGAAAACAATTTGGCATAATTGAAGTGTAATACAGCTGTGATAATAATAATGGTTAGGGGACGTATGGCACTGAATGAATGAGCATAGGAACAGATGAACGTAGGAATTTCCTTTGGGATTAATAAAGTTCTAAAGTTATATCTTATCTTAGGAATGAATGAATGAACGTACAAATGGATAAACGGATTCATTGATGAACTGACAAATGGATGAACGTAGGAAGGTACAGTATGAATGGATGAACCCGCGCGCCGAACAGCCTGCAGCAGCGGGGGGCGGGGCCACAGAACAAGAGTCTCTGTTGCCAGGTCGATGCTCCCACTTGGGCGGGTTCCGATAAACCTCCGCCGGCCGCCCGCCAGTGAGGCTGAGGATGACACGGGAACATCTGTGTGAGAGGACGGTGACGGGGGGGGTCGGGGGGGGTCGGGGGTCATCAGCGTGGAGGTGGGAGGGGAGGGGGGGGACAAACAGGCATTGTGAGCGCGCGCAGCAGATGGGGGGAGAGGCCAGATATGAGCGCCGCTTCCTGTTGGAGCGCGAGGAGGAGGAGGAGGACGAGGACGAGGAGAGGAGGAGGAGAAACTGAAGGCGCGGGAAGGAAGAGTCACAGGATGTGGCGGCTATCGCTTACACGGCAGACTTTTATTTTGTAACCCTGACCCGCCCCGGAGCAGCGGGCCTGAGCTGTGGCGGCGGCGGCGGCGTTAGGACAGCACAAAACAATACGTAACGTGAACCGCGGACCGAATTACACGCCTGCTTAGTTACTGGCGGTAATACGATACAACGTAATGTACGATGGAGAATAATCAATGGTTCGTATTGATCTGTGATCGGAGCTCTGGCTGTCACAACAGTCGATGACCATGAAGTCAGACTCACGTGTAGCTTAGCTCCCACTAGCCAGACATGCATCGGTCTCTGTATGGAGGTTATGGAGGTTAGGTGGAGGAGGAGGAGGAGGAGGAGGAGGTGGTTGAGGAGGTGGAGGAGGAGGAGATGGAGGATGCGAAGGAGGAGGAGTTGGAGGAGATGGAGGAGGATGAGGAGAAGGAGGAGGTGGACCGGTGGGCTCGTAGCCACCAAGCTGCTAACCATCAGAGGATTGCACTTAGCGCGCCACAGCTAACGGTTATTTATTGGCCTCCACTTCCTGCCGTGTTTAATCAATAAAGTGCCCCCCCCCCCACCCCGGGCGGTGCTGTTGACACAGAGGACACCCCCCC
>PIJE02000419.1:328475-330975 GCA_002895965.2 Coryphaenoides rupestris
TGTGTGGAGGGGAGGGGCAGTGATTGATGAGTGCCACTGGGATATACAACACACACACACACACACACACACACACACACACACACACACACACACACACACACACACACACAGTCGTCCCGGCGGCCATCTTGTTGTGTTGTTGCGGTGCTTAGCGGTTAGCAGTTAGCGTTGACCAGGAAGCAGACGTCAGCCTGTTGTTTGTTTACTCTGGAGGGCCTCTCAGCGGGGGGGGGGCGGTACCAGCAGATGGCCCCTGGGTGGGGGCCCCTCACACACCACTTCCCTCTCTCTGTGTGGCGCCATTAACCCTGCTGGGGTACATCTAAGATGGCCGTCAAAGAGTTCCTCTGTTACATTTATATTTATATTTACATTTAGATAAGATAAGATAGAACTTTATTAATCCCGAAGGAAATTCTTGTGCCAGGTTGCATAGCAATACAGTACAATAAAACAATAGAGAAATACACAGAATAATACAAATAAACTAACAGATTTACAAATGTACAGTCAAAATATAACAATATACAAATATATCGGCAAGATAAGATATTCAGACGGTGAAAACAATTTGGCATAATTGAAGGTGTAATACTGTGATAATAATAATGGTTAGGGGACGTATTGCACCTGATAGAAAGAATATTAAGAATATTGCACATAATGTTGAAAGTTTGAAAAGTAATTTAAAGGTAATGTAAATAATTTACATTTACAGCATTTGTCAGATGCTTTTATCCAAAGCGGCTTACAAAGAGTACATTTGTTGAAGGAGACAGCAATATATCACTGTGGTACATAAAGATAAGAAATAGAACAGGATTCAAGGCATTCATAACTGCGAAGGATAATAGAATGAGTTTCATAATTGCTAGGTTGTCTGCATAATAGCTGAGATAAGAGCAGAATGTGCCATTCCCTGTGGCAGTACCAACATCTGAGAACATACAATATGCTAAACAATACTCATACTATTAATAATGCCAAGATGTACAAACAATGGTCAATGATGGTCAATAGATTGCATTTATACATCACTTTTATCCAAAGCGCTTTACAGTATTGCCTCACATTCACCATTCACACACCGACGCAGGGGTGTCAACCATGCAAGGTAACAACCAACACGTCAGGAGCAGGTAGGGTTAGGTGGTGTCTTTGCTCAGGGACACCTCCCACACTTAGCTAGGAGGAGCAGGTAGGGTTAGGTGGGTGTCTTGCTCAGGACACCTCCACACTTAGCTAGAGGAGCAGGTAGGGTTAGGTGGTGTCTTGCTCAGGGACACCTCCACACTTAGCTAGGAGGAGCAGTAGGTTAGCTGGTGTCATTGCTCAGGGACACCGTCACACTTAGTAGGAGCGAGGTAGGTTAGGTGTGTCTTGCTCAGGGACACCTCCACACTTAGCTAGGAGGAAGCAGGTAGGGTTAGGTGGTGTCTTGCTCAGGGACACCTCCACACTTAGCTAGGAGGAGCAGGTAGGGTTAGGTGGTGTCTTGCTCAGGGACACCTCCACACTTAGCTAGGAGGAGCAGGTAGGGTTAGGTGGTGTCTTGCTCAGGGACACCTCCACACTTAGCTAGGAGGAGGCAGGTAGCGTTAGGTGTGTCTTGCTCAGGGGACACCTCCACACTTAGCTGGAGGAGCAGGTAGGGTTAGGTGGTGTCTTGCTCAGGGACACCTCCACACTTAGCTAGGAGGAGCAGGTAGGGTTAGGTGGTGTCTTGTGGTGTCTTGACGTTTCCTTATGTTTCCTTATTTTGACGTCCACATACAAGAGTTGATTCCCTGTGCTTGTTGTGTGGAGATGTAGGACCTCCTAGCCCGGGCCCAGGGGTCAGGGGTCAGGGGGTGTTGAGTAACAAGCCATGGTTGAGTTTGTAACTCAGATTACGTGCAGCTGACTCTCTCACGGGTCCTGCTGATGGTTCTAATCAGCACGCTGGCCCAGAAACAACATGGCGTCCGTCTTCTAAATGTACCGACACTTCCTGGTCCTCACGCCAATTACACACCACCGCACGGCTGGCCGAACCCTGACCCCCCCCCACGCTGGCTGTCTCTCCAATGCTGGCTGTTTCTCCACCGCTGGCTGTTTCTCTCTCTATTGCTGTCTGTCTCTATCGCTGGCTGTCTCTCCAATGCTGGCTGTCTCTCTCTCTATAGCTGTCTCTCTCTATTGCTGTCTCTCTATCGCTGGCTGTCTCTCCACCACTGGCTGTCTCTCCATCGCTGGCTGTCTCTATCGCTGGCTGAGACAGACAGACAGATAGACAGACGTAAGGTCTTAGCTTCTAGCCTCCGGTCACGCCACACATCTGACAGTGTTTAGCTAGCTCGCTGGGGCTATGCTAATTGTAATCACCGGCTAATTCCGCCAGACACTAATTAGCCGCCCCCCTCGCTAAACGCTCCAGCATGCTAAGCTACACGCTAGCCGTCACGCTAACGGTCAGAATCGTCGGCAGATCGGTTAAGGCATCGTTAGCTTGGCCTCC
>PIJE02000419.1:339235-347822 GCA_002895965.2 Coryphaenoides rupestris
CCTCTCTGGTCGGTACCGTGGACTCTGGCCTCTGGTCGGTACCGTGGACTCTGGCCTCTGGTCGGTACCGTGGACTCTGGCCTCTGGTCGGTACCGTGGACTCTGGCCTCTCTGGTCGGTACCGTGGACTCTGGCCTCTGGTCGGTACCGTGGACTCTGGCCTCTGGTCGGTACCGTGGACTCTGGCCTCTCTGGTCGGTACCGTGGACTCTGGCCTCTGGTCGGTACCGTGGACTCTGGCCTCTCTGGTCGGTACCGTGGACTCTGGCCTCTGGTCGGTACCGTGGACTCTGGCCTCTGGTCGGTACCGTGGACTCTGGCCTCTGGTCGGTACCGTGGACTCTGGCCTCTGGTCGGTACCGTGGACTCTGGCCTCTCTGGTCGGTACCGTGGACTCTGGCCTCTGGTCGGTACCGTGGACTCTGGCCTCTGGTCGGTACCGTGGACTCTGGCCTCTGGTCGGTACCGTGGACTCTGGCCTCTGGTCGGTACCGTGGACTCTGGCCTCTGGTCGGTACCGTGGACTCTGGCCTCTGGTCGGTACCGTGGACTCTGGCCTCTGGTCGGTACCTTGTACCAAGCCTTTGTTCAGGTCTGTGAAGGATGATTTTTGTGGGTTTTCTGTGGCAAGGCAACAGTTTGCGGGTTGCCACTGCTGCAGCAGGAAGTAGAGGAACTGACCAGACAGGACGCTGAGCTGACCAGACAGGAAGTGGAACAAACCAGACAGGAAGCAGAACCAACCAGACAGGAAGCGGAACCGACCAGACAGGAAGCTGAACCAACCAGACAGGAAGCTGAACCGACCAGACAGGAAGCAGAACCGACCAGACAGGAAGTTGTTTCCAGCAGAGGAACCGACCAGACAGGAAGCTGTTTCCCAGCAGCAGAAGCAGGTCTTTGTGTAACGGCAGCAGCAGCTGCTACAGGAGCCAACTGTTGCCTGGAGGGGTGGAGGGGGGGGGGGGTATGCTGCTTCTGGTCGCTCAGCTTCCTGTCTGGTGGTTCAGCTTCCTGTCTGGTCGGTTCCGCTTCCTGTCTGGTTGGTTCTGCTTCCTGTCTGGTTTGTTCCACTTCCTGTCTGGTCAGCTCAGCGTCCTGTCTGGTCAGTTCCTCTACTTCCTGCTGCAGCAGTGGCAACCCGCAAACTGTTGCCTTGCCACAGAAAACCCACAAAAATCATCCTTCACAGACCTGAACAAAGGCTTGGTACAAGGTACCGACCAGAGGCCAGAGTCCACGGTACCGACCAGAGGCCAGAGTCCACGGTACCGACCAGAGGCCAGAGTCCAGGGTACCGACCAGAGGCCAGAGTCCACGGTACCGACCAGAGGCCAGAGTCCACGGTACCGACCAGAGAACGTATTTTATATACATCCACACATTAGCATAACGCAGCAACCACACAGGCCACGCTATAAAAAAAAACATGGCCGCCGCCGCCGCCCCCACATGCAGCGGAGAACATCGAGTCCCGGGCGCCTCATGTCACGACCGGGCCTCCTCGTCTATAAATACCCCCGCGGGCGGCCGGCACACCGCACGACATCCCACAAGAAGGGCCGGCCTGTGCGGCGAGGCGGCGGGCCCTCCAATCACCGGCGGCGGGCCCTCCAATCACCGGCAGCCGGGCCCACAACACGTTAGCCATGTTATGGTTAGAATTAGCATCCTGGCTTAGCGGCGGATGTGGGCTACGACTCCCTCCCCCCGCTGGCCGAGAACACACTCAATCACGTTGGTGCTCTCTCTCTCTCTCTCTCTCTCTCTCTCTCTCTCTCTGAGTAGCAGTGACAGGTGTGTTCTCCAGCCAATGGGGAGAGAGCGTTGATTGAAGGACGCGTCCAAATGTTGAAATGTTTGCGTGCGCGCGCGTGTGTGTGTGTGTGTGTGTGTGTGTGTGTGTGTGTACAGTGTGTGTACAGTGTGTGTGTACAGTATATATATAATTTGTGTGTGCACGTGTTTATATATAATTTGTGGCCGCGTGTACATCGGCCAGCGCGCCCACGACCAAACTCACAGCTGGACTCAGTCTGTGGGGGGGAAAAAAAGGAACAAAATAACTGCTGAAAACTACTGCTAAAATATTCAAAATGTAAATAAAATACGTAACTACTCCACCAGCAGTCCACCTACAGTATCCGCTGGTCCATCTCATGAGGAGGGTCACCGAGAGGAGCCGTTGGAGAGGATTCTGCACCCCAGACGCCCCCCATGGGCCTCTGTGTTCTGGGGTTGGCAGGTCTTCAGTCTCCAGGGAGCAGCCTGTAATCTGCCCGAGCTGCTCCCCCTCAGAGCGGCGATCAGACGTCTCGGAAGCAAACAGAGCGGCTCTGAGGACCGGGGCCTCGCAAAACCATGGGGGCGACTGGATCAACATGCCCCCCCCCCACCCCCGCGACCCCCCCACCCCCCGTCCCAAACGCTGCCCCCCTCTGTGTCAAAGCACACATCTTCATTTGTGAGCATCCTGTGACCGGGACGAGAGCGAAGGGTTTTCCGCTCTGGTCGGTACCGTGGACTCTGGCCTCTGGTCGGTACCGTGGACTCTGGCCTCTGGTCGGTACCGTGGACTCTGGCCTCTGGTCGGTACCGTGGACTCTGGCCTCTCTGGTCGGTACCGTGGACTCTGGCCTATGTTGATCCAGTCGCCCCCATGGTTTTGCGAGGCCCCGGTCCTCAGAGCCGCTCTGTTTGCTTCCGAGACGTCTGATCGCCGCTCTGAGGGGGAGCAGCTCGGGCAGATTACAGGCTGCTCCCTGGAGACTGAAGACCTGCCAACCCCAGAACACAGAGGCCCATGGGGGGCGTCTGGGGTGCAGAATCCTCTCCAACGGCTCCTCTCGGTGACCCTCCTCATGAGATGGACCAGCGGATACTGTAGGTGGACTGCTGGTGGAGTAGTTACGTATTTTATTTACATTTTGAATATTTTAGCAGTAGTTTTCAGCAGTTATTTTTGTTCCTTTTTTTCCCCCCCACAGACTGAGTCCAGCTGTGAGTTTGGTCGTGGGCGCGCTGGCCGATGTACACGCGGCCACAAATTATATATAAACACGTGCACACACAAATTATATATATACTGTACACACACACTGTACACACACTGTACACACACACACACACACACACACACACACACACACACACACGCGCGCGCACGCAAACATTTCAACATTTGGACGCGTCCTTCAATCAACGCTCTCTCCCCATTGGCTGGAGAACACACCTGTCACTGCTACTCAGAGAGAGAGAGAGAGAGAGAGAGAGAGAGAGAGAGAGAGCACCAACGTGATTGAGTGTGTTCTCGGCCAGCGGGGGGAGGGAGTCGTAGCCCACATCCGCCGCTAAGCCAGGATGCTAATTCTAACCATAACATGGCTAACGTGTTGTGGGCCCGGCTGCCGGTGATTGGAGGGCCCGCCGCCGGTGATTGGAGGGCCCGCCGCCTCGCCGCACAGGCCGGCCCTTCTTGTGGGATGTCGTGCGGTGTGCCGGCCGCCCGCGGGGGTATTTATAGACGAGGAGGCCCGGTCGTGACATGAGGCGCCCGGGACTCGATGTTCTCCGCTGCATGTGGGGGCGGCGGCGGCGGCCATGTTTTTTTTTATAGCGTGGCCTGTGTGGTTGCTGCCGTTATGCTAATGTGTGGATGTATATAAATACCATTAGGGTATTTAGCCACTTTGGTCCAAAGCACGACTTAAAGTCCAAAGCGATCACGGATGGTGCAGTAAGATTACAATAGAAGAAGATTCAAGAGTCATATACTGTATGTTCATATATACACTTAAATAATATGAATTAATTCAATGCAGTTTAGATGTATAGATGGATGATTCATGATGGATGATGGATGAATGGATGAATGATTAACAGTCAGAAACATGGATTGTTACATTGATGGACAGAGTGATAATAGATGGATGATAGAGAGATAGAGAGATGGAGAGATAGATGGATGGATGGATGGATGGATGGATGGATAGATAGATACAGTAGATAGATGGATGGATGGATAGAGAGATACAGTAGATGGATGGATGGATAGATAGATACAGTAGATAGATGGATGGATGGATAGAGAGATACAGTAGATGGATGGATGGATGGATGGATAGATAGATAGATACAGTAGATGGATGGATGGATGGATGGATAGAGAGATAGATACAGTAGATAGATAGATAGATTTCCAGGTTTTTATTCCGGGGTATTTGTGGTCTGCTGATGATATATATCATATATTCCAGACATCCATCCGTACTGTTGGGCGCCTTCCTGTGTCCCCAACGCCTCCCCCCTCCTCCCCCCTCCTCCCCCCCTGCTAATGACACCGCGGCTAGCTAGCGCTCAGTGCCCTGGAGGCGCTTAACTGTGGCTAACTACCGGCCCAATTACCATCCAGAGACCGACCTTAGGAGGACATCCTGGACCCTACCCCCCGCTTGACCCCCGTGACCCCTGGCTGTGTGAATGTGAAGGCCCCTAGCCTGAAGGCCGGCGGGGCCCCCTGGGGTGCCGCTATGTCGCGGCTCCTCGTCTGGCCCTCTGCCGCCACTTTTCCCGTTGTGATTTTGTTATTGGCATCTTCGGCCTGGCTGGCGTTTTACAATGTGTTTATAGGGACCGGGGGGGGCTCCGTGGGAACGCCAGGGTCTGGGTCCTGCGGTCGGGCCTCACAGATAGGAAACAGCAACTTTAATGACCACTAAACATCCTGCATGTTTTCCTGCTCGGCTCCTGAGGGTTTGGAACCGTAACACACAACGCTGTGAGCTGGAGGGCCCGTTGGTCTGCTGTGTTCAGGAGGAGGGCCCCGTTGGTCTGCTGTGTTCAGGAGGAGGGCCCCGTTGGTCTGCTGTTTTCAGGAGGAGGGCCCCGTTGGTCTGCCGTGGGAGTCACATGACTGTCTAGGCTCTTCCTGAGGTTAAACATGTGCTGCCTCCACCAGGTCAGGAAGGTGAGGGTGGGGTGGAGGCTACCTGTAAATCACAGCGCTATAAACGCTGCAACGCATTCCTCCAGCCTCCGGGGGGGGGGGCCATCCGGGGGGGGGGCCACCCCCCATTTCCAGAGAGGGTGCTTTGCGGTCGGGGCGCCACCCTGCTGGTCCACGGTGGCCCGGAGGGACCAGAGGGGAATTCCACCATGAGAGGATTCTGCATGACAAAGACGTCCTCCATCCCTGGAGATTAATACGAGACCTGAACGACATGAAAGAGGCCCTCACATAAAGCCCCGTGCTCAGGAGCCGCCTGCGGCCGGGGGGGGTGGGGGGGGGAGGTGACATGCGATCACGGTCGCCGCAAAGAGACACTTCATCGTTCTCTCTGCGACCCGGCGGGAGCGTCGGGGCGGTTCCGTCAACTCCGGAGACAGAGACAGCTGGAGCTTCGATATTCCCGCTAAAGTGGTCCTTCAGAAGGGGAAGTGAGCGCGACCCAAACCGACAGGAAATTAACTATTAAATATGTGGTTTGAGTGGATGATAAACGGGCCTAATTAAGAGAGCTATTTGCAGATCAAGATTTCCTATCCTCAGGCAGCGATGTCTGCAGCGATCCAACGTTGCACCAGCGACCACAAATACTCCCCCCAGCCCACCACCACCATCCCCACCACCAAATGACAGTGTGTCTAAAGGCATCCCAAACCCATAATGACATGCTCGGAACGGAAAGGCAAATTCCGTCCTGGAAGTCCGCATGCGGGCGTCCAACAACACGCCCACATGTTACATGCGTGCAAATCCTGCTCCGTGTAAACAGCCGCTGCGCATGCCGTGATGAACGCCGTCCCGTCGGTCCGTCCGTCAGTCAGCTGTCACTCAGACGTCCCACGGCGCTCGGGCGCTGTGTGTGACTGCAGTCACGTCATCCACAACCGGTCACTCACTCACTTGCATCTACCAACGATCGCAATGCATTCTGGGACAAGGCTCACTGACACGCGATTGAACTTCACCCCAGAAATAATCACTTGGGGTGGACAAGAACACAAGCAAAGCACAACTACTGTACAACGACACCAATCTAGCAGATACTTTGACCCACAGCTACTTCCACCTGAGGCTGAGAACAACGTTAGTTTCCTAGAGAGTGGGTTAGTAGTTACCAGGGTTCATAAGTCCTGCTGTCCTGGCCGGGTTAGTAGTTTACCTAGGGTTCACTAAAGTCCTGCTGTCCCTTGGCCGGGGTTTGTAATTTACCAGGGTTCATAAGCCTGCTTGCCTGACCGGGGTTTAGTAGTTACCAGGGTTCATACAGTCTCTCGCTTTGCTCCTGGCCGGGCGTAGTAGTCTACAAGGGTTCATAAGTCTGCTGTCCTTTGGCCGGGGTTAGTAGTTACAGTGGTGTGGCGATTTATAGTCTTTCCTTCTCGCTGTCCTGGCCGGGGTGTAATGTTACCGTATATAGTTGCTCTGAGCGGAGTATCCAGGTTCATAAGTCCTGCTGTCCTGACCCGGGGTTAGTTAGTTCAGGGTTTCATAAGTCTGGCTGTCCTGACCTGGGGTTAGTAGTTACCAGGGTTCTAAGTCTGCTACGGGTTGGTCAGGGTAGTCCTGCACCGGGGTTAGTAAGTTACCAGGGTTCTAAGTCCTGACTGTCTTGACCGGGGTTAGTAGTTTACAGGGTTCATAAGTCCTGCTGTCCCTGAACCGGCGTTAGTTTAACCAGGGTTCATAAGTCCTGCTGTCCTGACCGGGGTTAGTAGTTACCGAGGGTTAGTAAGAATCCTGCTGTCCTGACCGGGTTATGTAGTGTACCAGGGTTAGTAAGCCCTGCTGTCCTGACGGGGTTTAGTAGCTTTACCAGGGTTAGTAAGTCCCCTGTCCTGACCGGGGGTAGTAGTTACCAAGGTTTATAAGTCCTGCTGTCCTGAGCGCGGGGTTAGTAAGTTAACCAGGTTAGGTAAGCCTGCTGTCCGGCCGGGGTTAGTAGTTACCAGGGTTCATAAGTCCTGCTGTCCTGACCGGGGGCTAGTAGGTTCTACCAGGCTTCATAAGTCCTGCTGTCCTGGACGGGGTTAGTAGTATACCAGGGTTCATAAGTCCTGCTGTCCTGAACCGGGTTAGTAGTTACCAAGGGTTCATAAAGTCCTCTGGCTGTCCTGAACCGGGGTTAGTAGTTACCAGGGTTTCCAGTAAGATCCTGACTGTCCTGGACCGCGGGTTAGTAGTTACCAGGGTTAGTACAGTCCTGCGTCCTGACGGGGGTTAGTAAGTTAGCCAGGGTTCAGTAGTCCTGCTTCCTTGACCGGGGTTAGTAGTTACCAGGGTTCATAAGGTCCTGCTGTCCTGACCGGGGTTACGTAGTTACCAGGGTTATAGTCCTGCTGGTCCTGACCGGGGTTAGTAGGTTACCAGGGTTAGTAAGCCCTGCTGTCCTGACGGGGTGTTCGGGGTATCTGCTGCCAGTAGTTACCGTTAGAACCGGCGTCTGACCGGTTATAGTTTACAGGTAGCCCTGCTGTCCTGACCGGTGTTAGTAGTTACAGGGTAGTAGTTACCGGGGTTAGTAAGTCCTGCTGTCCTGACCGGGTTAGTAAGTTACCACCAGGGTTAGTAGATTACCAGGGTTAGTAAAGTCCTGCTGTCCTGCCGGCGGGTTAGTAAGTTACCAGGGTTAGTAAGCCTGCTGTCCCTGGACCGGTGTTTTAGTACGTTACCAGGGTTAGTAGTTCGGGGTTAGTAGTTACGGGCGGGGTAGTAAGCCCTTCATCAGTTTGTTATCCGACCGTCTGATAGCCCAGCTCCTCGCTGTCATCCTATCAAGGTCCTCTGCGTCATGTAAACGGGCTACACTTAGGTCGCTCAGGCCCAGGTTTTCGCCTCCAATCAGAGGTGTTGGGGAGTGCGCGCAAGCGGGGGGGGGGGGGGGGGGGGGGGGGGGGGGGGGGGGGGGGTGGTGTAGTCTCTGGGCCCCTAGAGCTTCAATAGGGCCCTTTAATTGGTCCCCTCCCCCCGCCTCCCTCCCTCCTCCCTCCTCCTCCCCATTCATGGTGTTTATCCATAATTGGGGCCCTTTCCTGAGAGGAGGCCAGGCAGGGGAGGAATGCATGGCAGCCAGCCACGCAGACAGGGTCCGCAGCCCCGTCAAAGGCTGGCCGGGGTGGGAGGTGTGGGGGTCGCGGTGGAGATGGTGGTGTGGTGGTTGAGGGTTGGAGGTAGCACTGAAGGGGGTGGGCTTAGCGATCGGTGAGGCTTGGTAGATTACAATCGCTTTAATAATTTGTTGAATAGGGCTTTCAACCGCTAATAATAATAACTGATGATAATGTGCCGCTCATACACGTCGTCTCTCCTCCCGTCTTTTCCACGAGCTGAGACCTGTGGCTTCGGCTGGGCCTGTGTCAGAGTGGTGGGATGGGGTCATCGTATCCATTGACGACGTGGTCGTGGGGGGGGGATCGGAGGAGGGGGGGGGGCGTTTGAGATGTCGGGGGCTCCTTTGAAGCGGACCCCCAGGAGATCTATCGGTCTCTTCCTAGGTTAGGAGTTGAAACCCCCACAGCATTTAGCACGGACCTGTAGGGGCAGCTAAGAGAAACCAGAGATGAGACCCCCCCACCACCCCCACAT
>PIJE02000420.1:0-5000 GCA_002895965.2 Coryphaenoides rupestris
AGAGACATACTTCTCAGCAGCAGCACCACCACCACCAGCAGCAGCAGCAGCAGCAGCACCACCACCACCAGCAGCAGCAGCAGCAGCACCACCACCACCAACAGCAGCATTAGCAGCAGCAGCACCACCACCACCAACAGCAGCATTAGCAGCAGCAGCACCACCACCACCAACAGCAGCATTAGCAGCAGCAGCACCACCACACAGCAGCAGCAGCAGCACCACCACCACCAACAGCAGCATTAGCAGCAGCAGCACCACCACCACCAACAGCAGCATTAGCAGCAGCAGCACCACCACCACCAACAGCAGCATAGCAGCAGCAGCACCACCAGCAGCAACAGCAGCATCAGCACCACCAGCACAGCAGCAGCAGGCACCACCACCACCACCACCACCACCAA
The DNA here is from genome assembly GCA_002895965.2 of Coryphaenoides rupestris. Lineage (NCBI taxonomy): Eukaryota > Metazoa > Chordata > Actinopteri > Gadiformes > Macrouridae > Coryphaenoides > Coryphaenoides rupestris. Next base: position 405 of record PIJE02000420.1, read on the forward strand.
GAGCACCACCACCACCACCAGCACACACGCAGCACCACCACACACAGCCACACAGCACACCACCACCAGCAGCAGCAGCAGCACCCACCAGCAGCAGCAGGTAATCACTACCACCACCAGCAGCAGCAGCAGCCACCAGCACCACCAGCAGCAGCAGAAGCAGCAGACTCCCCACATCCTCCCGAGTGGGAGGGGGAGGCGGAGTCTTTGCGTTGCTATATAAAGTTACACGAAAGTAGACAAAGTACGTCATAGAAAAAAAAAAAGACGATTCTATTCAGGCGGATAAACAGGCAGACGAACAGACGGAATAGAATAGGCTCTCCTTAGCAATTTGTGTTCTGTCCAGCACTGACATTACAAGCAATCGGCGGTGTTAGGAACAGTCCAGACTCTTGCCATCGATGCCCTAGGTGGGGTTTTTTTTTTTTGGGGGGGGGGGGGGGGGGGCACACCGCACCACAACACACCAGCTGGACCGTGGACCGTAAGCAGCTCACGGGATGGGGATGGGGATGGGGGGCGAGGCGCAAAATGAAATAAGCCATAATCGTCAACCGTCAAAGTTTAGGGGATTGTGGGAGTCTTTAGGGGATTGTGTGTGTGTGTGTGTGTGTGTGTGTGTGTGTGTTTCTGTGATGTGTAATTCTAGGTAATGGTTGTGGTGGTGGTGGTGGTGGTGGTGGTGGTAGTGGACGTTGGAGAAAATCTAGAGGTTTTTCTTTTTAGTGGCCTATTGTCATCGATCCCCGCTCCCCCCCCCCCCCACCCCACCCCACCCCACCGCACCGCACCATGCATCCTGAGAGTGAGTGAGGGAGCGAGGAGACGTTAAAGTGATCCACGGCCTCTTTCGCCGCGGGTACCGCCACAGACTCACGTTGAGATATTCAGAGGGGCTACGTTCCCGGCCACTGTGGACTGTGGACGGGCGTGTGTATGTGTGCATGTATGTGTGTGTGTGTGCTGGGAGGAGGAGGAGGAGGAGGATGAGGAGGATGAGGAGGGGACGTGGGGGTGGGGAGGTGCCACCGTTGCCTCTGCAGAGCGTATAAATAACAGTGGGCAACGGGTGAGGAAACAAGTGTAACACACACCATCTGGTCCTCCAACCGGCGCCTCATTTACAGAGACCTCAGAGGTGGGGGTGGGGCGGGGGGCTTTGGGGGGGTGGGATGGCGATAGTGGAGGTGGGGGGGGGTAGGTGGATTAAACACAATCAAAATGCCATCTCCTGCTCACTCATCACAGAGGATGCCAAAGATCTGCCCAAAAGAATATCTCTGCGAGTGTGTGTGTGTGTGCGTGTGTGTGTGTGTGTGTGTGTGTGTGTGTGTGTGTGTGCTTGTGTGTGTCTGTGTGTGTGTGTGTGTGCTTGTGCGCACGTCTCTTTTAATTAAATTCTTCCCACACAAAAGAGAGAGAAGCCTGGCTCCACTTTGCACGGAGAGAGATGGCTGAGAATATGCTTCCCTCGGATCAACCGGCTGGTGTGCCGCACGCGTCCTCGTCGTCCATCTCCTCATTTCCTTGCTTCCTCGTCTTCTTCTTCTACTTCTGCCTCTCTCTCTCTCTCTCTCCTCCCTGGCACGGCGTGGCTGGCGTGGCGTGGCTGGCATGGCGTGTTCCTGGCCCCGCATCACATGAGTCACCCGATAAAAATCTGCACACAAACAGGTTCTGTGTGTTAGTCAGCGAGTGATCGTCACACGTACTCTACTGTACATCCGTCGTCGTGGTGGGGGATTGTAAAACGTCCCGGACTCTCGTTGGCACTGAAGTCTACGGCGACGACAGCACACAGACGCCACAACAACAACACACAACAACAACAACAACAACAACACCAACAACAGTCGAGACGAGACGAGATTGTGTGTTTGGATAACAAATATCCTCCGTTTGTGTTGTGCTCGCTCGGTGGAACGGTGCGATGTTTGGAAGTGCCAAGGCCAGGGGGAGGAGCCTCCTGCACCGTCTGCGCTGCCCCGTTGCCCGTTGCCCGCCCCTTCCTCTCGTCTGGTATCGCCGCCCCCCCCCTCGGATAGATTTTCATCTTCCGCCATGAATCCACCAGATCGATTCCTCGGGCAAAAGCATGTCCCATTAACCGAGGATTGCTCATCTAACAAGCGAGGGAGAGCAACAGGATATTAATCAGTGTAACCTCTGTGCCTAACAACCTTGTTATTCTCCTTCTTGAAAGCAGAACTAAATGAGAGCACTTCTGGTTTGGCGGAGGCTCATTACCAACACGTAGCATGGAGAGAGAGAGAGAGAGAGAGACGTTACGCAATCGCTATTGATCCCAGCGTGAAGCCGGTGCCTCTCCCGAGTCAATATTCATACCCTACCCCAAAAGAAAGAATGTATTTTTATCCAATGCATTCAATGCTTTTTCTCCCATCCCCACCGCCGACGTCCGAGGCTTGTCTGTCTGTCTGTCTGCCCGTCTGCCTGTGCTTTGTAACCTGTAATAGCAGCGGCCCCCCAATCTCAGCGAGAATCGTGAAAAATAGAACGGAACGGAACGGAACGGAATGCGGCCGAACAAAAAGGTGAACAGCTCGAGCGCCGTGCGTGTAACCAGCGGCGCGTTGGCCGGACTCCGCCCCGCGCGGCCTCCTGAGGGTTGTGGATTTCTTTCGGTCGGTTAGATCCTGCCCCGTCTGCGTATTGATCTTCTGGTGTCTGAGGAAGCGGGGGGCTAGCCGACTTATTGGGCTGTTTACACTCGGCGCTTGGGGGGGGGGGGGGGCCGGGGTGCTCCAGGCTCAGACACGGCCCATTAAATAGCACGGCAGTGGGCCCCGCATGGTGATCGAGGTGCTGCTCTGGTTACATTACTTTACTTTGCGTTTACATTAACGCATATCTTTTCTTTCATTTGAATTGCACCTTTTTCACAATAGCACATTCCTTGTTTGAAAAAGCTAAGGCAACAAAGCTCATTCTGATCCTGACTCTGACTCTGGTAGTGAGGCAATGAGTGTGGTGTGCTTGTTAAACACATATGAAGTGGTGGGCCTTCCATGCATGGCACGCGGTGGTATGGGAACCGAGTGGGTATATATACCCGGAACTGTTAACCGGCACCCACTGGTAAAACAACAGGAATAGGCCGTTCCTATAAACTCTCAGTTGTTTGTTTAGCCCGCACCACCAAAATACACCACAGACCCAGACGTAGACCACAGCATAAGTTATTTAAATTATATCGTACTGCCGGCCAGCTTGAGTCTTAAGCTCTTAAAGGTTTTACCAGAGGTGAACTGTATGCATATTAAAACCCTCCGCGTGTTGATGATTTACTCAAGCATCGATTCTTCAGGTTACGATGGGGGCTAGTTTTATGATTGCTTATACTTTGGAATGTATTGAACATGAAAGGAGGCTGTTTGAATAATCAAGTAACTGCAACGGGGCTACGTGACTAACAGCTGCCCTCAATCTGACAGAGAGCGAATTCTAGCAATTACACAACATTTTTTAATTAGAGTAGGGTGGTGACAATCAATTTAAAAAACTGCATTTTAATGTTACGTATTTCCCGCGCATTGCCAGTGTGGACCGCCGTCGCCGCGGCGACTCGCGACAGCTGTAGGCAAAGGTGAGACGTCTTATTCCCTCCCCGTGTGAAAATCTAATTAGAGGCGACGGGATGGCGGACAGCTGCTGCCCAGCGGTTGCTTGTATCCAATTAACATGGCGGCAGGGGCGCAGCTAACGACCTGTGACTTCCAGCTATCGCGATGCTAATCAAACTGTGTCGCGGCCGCCGCTCTCGCCGTCGCCCACCGTTAGCGCTATCATCACCACCACCACCACCACCACNGGGGGGGGGGGAATTACAGTAAGTGTAATTATCGCGTAAAGGTTTCTTTACTGCCTCGACTGCGCAGCGTGAGGTTTTTTTTTTACTGTTTTCACGCGTTGCAATGGGGATGGAAGACAAACAACATGGTCATTAAAGATGTATTCCGCACTCGCAGCCTCGCTCTCCCACTCTGATCTCAGGACCTCCGCTTCGTTGCGCTCGCGCTCGGCTAAGCGCTAGTCGCTAGACGCCACTAGATGCTCTGTGTGTGTGTCCACGCACGCACACACACACGCACGCACACACACACACACACACACACACACAGAGTCTCAAACACTCACTCCTGATAAGCATTCTGCTGCGTATGCTGTTGAGGCAGAGAGGGCCTTGGACCTTTCCTTTTGACCAGAAATATTCCATCCGCAATGATGCATAGTTCATTAAAACGTAAAAAATATATATGAATTATTCATGCCTTCAAATAAGCTTTAGCATCCGTGCGATTGTGCACACTTGTTTGCGGGTGATTGCGTATATACTATATGTCTGAGTGTGTGTGTGTCTGTGTGTGTGTGTGTGTGTGTGTGTGTGTGTGTGTGTGTGTGTGTGTGTGTGTGTGCCCGCACCGGTGTGTTCAATGCAGCACTGCAGCCGTTTATATATGTGCATCATATATGGACGCCGTTTCACTCAGAAAATCTGTGCGTCTGCTGCATTGTGTTCTCTGACCCTGAAAGGGAAAACATCACCGGTAAAAACATTACGACGGATGGAGC
>PIJE02000420.1:10000-65000 GCA_002895965.2 Coryphaenoides rupestris
GGGCAGCCATGGCCTAAGAGTCAAGATTTCTTCATTGCCACATGTAACAAGTGCAATGGAACGCTTTCTCCCCATTCGCTCCTGCAGTATTCTTCTAAACGTAAATTCTAAACTACTCTAAACAATTTGCAATGGTACCTAGAAGTACAGTAAAAAGCAAAGTAGTATTACTCCTGGCTGCAACAAATGTGGTGATTGGTGCGGTCGGTGGGAGGGGTTGAGGGAACAAGGACACTACTATCAAGCGTCTTCAGCACTAGGCTTGTGTTTCTCTCCTCCATCAATGGAATGACCTTTCTGAAGCTCTCCTCTGATTGGGTCGATACCTGTGTTCCAAACCTGTAGTCTTGTGTGTGTTGTGTGTCGCCCCCCCCCGTCATATCCGCTTACTGTGTCACTGGACAGATTGTAGTTTACACCTGGCTTGTCTTCCCTATTGCAAAGTGCTACCATGCCATTCAGTGTCAACGTGCATCTTGCATCATCATGTTTCAATTGTTTCGCCGGCCCGACGAACCCAACACGCCGCCGGCCATCGCCGATTCCCCGGGAATGAAGGTTTTAAACGCACGCCTCCTCCCGTATCGTCCGCCGTCGGCAGCTGAATTGGAGAGCGGCTGCGGCGGTGAATTTTTAAGACGTACGCACGTGCGGAAAGACGATTGGGAGAGGACTGCATCTCCCGACTCCCCCCCCACCGCCTTCTGGTTTATACAGCCAATAGTTTGCACTCCGTCATGCGTGACACCACCGGATACACAGCATCCCCCCCCGGCAACGCCCCCCCCCCGCGGTTCAATATGTTTCACCTCACAGAACACGACACGGTACCCCCGCACCCCTCCTACCCCCGGAGTACTGCTCGGTCTTACTAAAGGGTGAGATGTGGAGTAAAACATGCTAGTCGGGGGCATATTGTGTAGCGTAGCGTGACGCCTCGTTGGATAATTGATTCTGTTCTCTTTTTTTTTTTTTTTTCGTTTTGGGGAGTTGTCGTGTCGTTTATTTGTGGGTTGTTGTTTTTAGTTTTTTTTACAATTTATCGTATCAATGAAGCACAGTGTGTAAATGTACTGGCCGATCGCTCTTTACACAGTAACCCTTTAAGTCCTGCACACCATGGACTCACACTCACACCGCAGGAGCAGCAGCAGACAACTCAGCTTTTACATGCCGTTAATATAACTACTTGCAGTATATGTGTAAGTATATACAGTATATACTTCACACCGACACGGATGTACTGTACATGCACATTGTCAAACGGATATTCGGTGAAACCTTCGTGTGTGTGGCTTAAGAGAAGAACCCGCGCCCCCAAAAACAACCTTGAAAGTGGACTGAATCATTTATTGATTCGCTGCTCCGTAGTGAAGACATCTGCAGTGCAGCCCTGTCCCTCCCTGACCTCTGCGTTCCATTCAAGATGCGAGATTGACTCCTCGGCGTTCTTAAAATGGCGGCCCATTCACGCCGCGCGTTCAGTCCGTCGAGTGCTCAGCTCTGAAGGACCCAGAGACCATTTGGAATGGTTCGGTTGGCAGGGGCCCACAAATTATTCAGGGCTGCGAGGCGAGGCACGTTGGCTCGGCGGTGTCACGTAAAGTTCACAACCCAGTTTTCTTTTCTGTCGCGTACAGGTGGAACGCCCCCCCCGCCCCCCCCGCCCCACAGACGAGGCAATTGGCACCTGGCAAGGCGAGGGAGTGGGCGTTCCGTAAAGCGGCCTTAAATGGCTCCGCTGTCAACATTAACTTCCCTGTGAGGCGATGCCGTGTAGAATGAAGAAGCAGCTGTTGGAGAATTTCTTTGGTTCTTTTTTTTTTTTTAAGCAAACGTGATGCAGGTTTAGGTTGTAGTTAGTCGTTTGACAATGCTGTCGTTCTGTGTTCTTTTGTTCTGGTAATTGATTGAATTGCGCTCAAATGGAGACGTGAGGTGTTTCAAAAATATAAATACTCAACGTTTTGTTGCGGTTTTATTTTAATCCCGCCGTCAAATCATAGATTGATTTGTTATCTTTTCATTTTCTTTGAGATACATAAAGGACAACTTTAAGAGAACCACAAGAGCAACCGGGGAGTAAGCATTCCATTGTACTTGTTACATATGGCAAGAAAGAAATCTTGAATCTTGAATTAACCTCATTATTAGATAATCCCTTTCCCAATTGAATTGGTTTTTTTTCACTCTGTATTGTCACATGAAATGATTGCAAAATCAATGTATCGTTGATTTTGCAATAATTACTATTGTCATAATTATTATTGTTATAGTTACAGAGCTGCACATGAATAGATGGACAATAACAATACAATAGGTAGTCCTACAAAATAGGTAGATGGATAGATAGAAAGATGAATGAACCCTAAATTAAATTGGTAAATGACGATTCAGATAGAGGTAATTGGTTGCACTTTGGATTCAAACTAATGTCTGATCCCACACCAACCAAACAGAGTACAAATCTTAGGCAATTTAATGCCAGTGAACTCAAAGACAACATGAAGAAATGTACTTATTTGTCCTGTGAATAAAGAAGCATGGGCACCTGGAACATCTGTACACATGTTTGGAGACTGAAAGAGATGTGGCCTTGACAAGTGCATAAGGCGCTGTGTTCTTGTATCTCAAGTGTTTATGTATAATAGATGTGAAGTAGCGACTGTATATCGCTCTATAAGCGAGTCCCATTGAATGTAACATACAGGCTGCGTTTTCTATTTGAGTCATAACAGTATATCAGTGTGCCCGTGTTGTTGGTCAGATTGTGGCTCAAATGGTGTAAAAAATGTGTGCAGGTGACTCAGTGCTCAGACGTTGGAAATATACTGTATGTATACTTTGGGACACGACGCCCAGAGAAGGAAACCCGAGCTCATGAATCACAAATTACAGCGGAACCTGAAGTCAAAGTCCTCTGAGACGCAAGCTCAGACACACCGAGGCAGACCTTTGGTGAAATGCAGGCCGCATACAAGAGGTCATTTGTATGCGATGCATCCAGTCCACTTAAGAAGACATCGTGGTGACTGTGTTTGTTTGTTTGTTTCAGCGGCCATATTTCATTGAATGTCATGTGGATTATTTTCATGTGGTCTGATTTATAGTTCAAGTTCTACAACAAATTAATATAATATGTGCTCATGTTTTGTTTGATCCAGACTGGATGCCCTTGGGTAGCAACGGGTAACCAACAACTGTTCTTTATGTCTTTAACGCATCTTGACAGTTGCACTCTGGCTGCCTTTAGACATCGCCACCTGTGTGTGTGTGTGTGTGTGTGTACAAAGCGCTTTACTGCAAAAGGAGACCCAAGACAAATCTAAAGAAAAAAAGTACATGAAAAAAGATGCCAGAACTACAAAGAACAAAAAAGTGGTGACACTTTGCCCCAGGAAACAAAATCTGTCTCAATAGCTTTCGTGACAAAAAAAAAACAATGTTATGAGAACACAACATAAGCGAGACCCACCCACACCCAACACACTCCCCCCCCCCCCCCACGTGCACACACACACACACACACACACACACACACACACACACACACACACACACTCACACACACACACACACACACACACACTCACACCCCCACCTCCTCGCTCACTATATATCCAGGGAAAATGGCTGCACAGCTATTTGTGGTGTATACTGTGTTTGCTATTTCTCCAGCAGGATCCAAGGTGTTATTTTGGACTGGCTGCTCTGTGCAGAAGAGGCAAAGCTACTTTGTGGGTCAATGAAATTACTCAAATGAGTGAAACAAAACGCATTCTTTTGAGAACTTTCCAAAACTGGGCCTGGCTCTTCCCAACTCTTTCTGTGGAGCCCCCCCACACACACATTGTTCCTGCTACCTTGTTTATGTAGGCTGGAATCAGCAGCACTTATCATCATACCAGTCCGTCCAACACTAAGTTCTGGGCTGTTTATTTGCATGATCAGAGTTATGGGGCCACCCATGGCGAGTTATTGGCCAACTGAAATGAGCAATAAACAGAGGGAGGGAGAGAGAGAGAGAGAGAGAGAGAGAGGGAGAGAGAGAGAGAAAGAGAGAGAGAGAAAGAGAGAGAGCCCATTTGCAAAGCCCCAAACTCTCTCATAATGACAACTTTATTGGATCCTCTGTGGGCCATCAACATATTTGTTATTTGTTTGCCGAGCCTTAAAAGCAAATAAGTTTCAAATATGCAAACACAGCGTATCGGGAAATATCTCTTCTGCCTCATCAAATATTTATCCACTCAGCTTTTGAGATGTTACCAGACGGCTAGCCGAATACAATATAGCGTTTATATATTAATATTGGTATTCTTACAGCGCAAGGTAAAATATCACGGCAGGCATTTTCAGGAACATTTCTATCTAAGGTTGCCGGGACTGAAAGCCACGCAATTCTTTAATATCTTTATCCTTTGCCTCTTTTCACAAGGAGCAACTTGAGCTCTGTGGTTGTGTATGAATGCATCGTTATACATTAATATTGATGTGTTAGTGATGTGATAATGCACTACTGTATACTGGTATTGCTGCTGGGTGTGAATTCGGCTTTACTCATATTTCTTCACATGATGGCTCAATCATCTCATTTGCATATACTTGTTGGGAAGATAGATACACATTCAATAAATAGGTAATACTGACAATAATCACATGTTGTATCACCTGACCAAAGTGAGGAGTGAGGAGAAGGCACACATATCAATAGTGTGGATTCATGGTTTTTTATTATAACTCACACATCATCACATTAAACATCAGAGTGATTGTACACTATACGTCTTTCTCCAACTGTAAGGTGAGACCGAGGGAAGAGATAGCTCATCTACTGAGGTGACTAACCCTAACCGCTATTCATTATCACTGTAGATGAGTGATTTTGGCGACAATCTCGTAAGCGTCTGCGTATTAATTATACTTCACGTGAGCCAGAGGTTACCATCGATAACATCGGCGAGGCCACAGCCGGCGCCGCGATGACAACAACCAGCTGAAAGGGGCTTTAATTAGCGGGAACTGTGTTTAAATATACTGCGGGACTGAAAGCACAGTTGTCGGCTGCAACGATAATCATGATTATGTTGCTCAATGTTGTAATCACGGTTATTGCAACTCAACCATGTCGGAGCACACAATTTTATTGCACTTTATAAATCAACAGAAAACTGCCAACACAATAATAATGTATTTTGTAAACCAAATAAATAAACTCACGTGTACAAATTCTTTAATCAAATTAGGACTTTCTTCACATGAATTCAGTCTTAAGGCTACATGTAAATTACATTTAACAAAGAACACATTTCTGGAGTGGTGACACCTTGTCTGTAAATGCACAAATTGAATAATAATCAAAACAAATAAACATATAAATTAAAAGTGGAAGAATAAAAGCCTCCCCTGCAGCCAGGATTAATTAAGTGTGGAGGCAAATATTGACATTGTGATTAATCTGTGCTTAACTGTGCAGCCCTAANCGTATCTACACGTTTTGTAGCACAACTGATTGTGGCAGCTTTATTTTGGTCAAATTCGCAAAAATAGCACACTGTTTCTGTCATAGTAATGCATTCGTAATTTCCTTCATGGCCACTTTGCCATCAACAACAAAAAAGGTGCATGGCAAATATTTTCCAGCCTTGAGTTGTTCCGAATCACATGCTATGTCTTGTACCAATACTAAGTACTATCTGGGAGGGTGTTAGATATGCAAGGCGCCCAAGTAGTACCCCATTCACTGCTTTTTTTGTGATTGACCTACTTTCCTGGATGCTAATAAGTGAGCAGGGAAACGTTCGCCGTAGCCCTGTCAGATCTACTAGCGGTGGGTGCATATCGCGCTTGTGTCAGCTACTTCATTGTTAATGAAGGCCTCCTTCTGAGAGAGAGAGAGAGAGAGAGAGAGAGAGAGAGAGAGGAGAGAGAGAGAGAGAGGTGAGGAGGAGAAGTGTGTGTGGTTGTGTGTGCGTGCATGTGTTAACATGTGTGTGTGTGGGTGTGTTGGCTATGGACGCTGGGATGAATTCAGGTCAAGAAGACCCACCAACTTTTCCCCCTTCCCCTACAATTGATATCACGGCAGCACAGACCATTACTCAACCCTGCCTTCAACATGACAACTTCACAAGATAAGTGAGAAGAGTCTCAACAGAAGACGGCGCCGTACCCTCGGATCAATCTTCCGTAAGAACGAATCAATGCGCTTACATGACAATACAACACTTGCCCTCAAACGTCAACGCGGAGCCGGTCTCGCCGAGAGCGCTCGTGCCTCGCCGTCAGTCAAGCACGTGCCCTCATTGATTCTCAAAGTCGGCAGGAGGCCCGTCTGTCACGTCTGAGGAGCATGGCTCTGTGTGTCTGACGGGGGGGGGGGGAGTCGCACCACTTCTCAGATATTCGTAGAGAAGTCTAGAAATACCTCGGGCTCCATGTGGAGAAGCAGGCTGAGGTAAGGAGTCATAGCTATCGATATATAGTTACGTTAAAGAGCAGGGGAGCTCATTTGTCTGATTATGTAACCCATTCACAGCAGCGCCAATTGTGGAGGATAAGCTTAAGGGGCCGTCAGGGCCTCAATAGCTGCTGCCCACTTGGGGCCATTGCTCTTTCTCTCGGCACCAAGACAGCGATAACAGTGGGGTAATGAACTCCTGGAGAGAGAGAGAGAGAGAGAGAGAGAGAGAGAGAGAGAGAGAGAGAGAGAGAGAGAGAGAGAAGAGAGAGAGAGAGAGGAGAGAGAGAGAGAGAGAGAGAAGAGAGAGAGAGAGAGAGAGAGAGAGAGAGAGAGAGAGAGAGAGAGAGAGATTACAAGGAAGTGACATTGGTGGCCCTTTAAAAGGTTCAATTCCACAACAAAAAACCTCCGATATGACTGAGGCTTAACAATTACGTACAGGCGGTGTGTGAACTAATGCACTTCAAGTGTCCAGCGCTCAACTCTCCAGTCACGTTAAGTGTCTAAGAGAATAGATATATCCAGAATTATGATATTAACAGATTGAAAAGCAGGGTAAACGGATTCACAGACACAGGTGACAGAATTGAGACAATTGCATGAACATCACTGTGGTACGAGCGAGAACATTACAGGTGTATGTTTTTCACACGGGGAGCAGATGGCTGCGTTTGAAGCAATCAGTGTGTGAGCAACAACAGCAATTTCAAACTTTCTCAAATCACCTGCTCCAAATGAGCCAGGGCTGCTCTAGGATGTAGCAGCTAGCTTGGCCAAAAAGACAAGTCGTGTTGTTTCTGTCACACAAGAAGTGAGACACTCAAACAGACGATTCTTTGTGTGAATTTCTCAACAGAAACAGTGTTACAAATGAAAAAAACATTAATTTCCACATAATAAAATTGTTTGCGAAAATGCTTGTCCTGAACATGCATTTGTGATTGTTAAACGGTACAATAGGTCATGACATGAAGGGCATGACGTAATGGAGACCGTGATGCACGGTCGCTATAATCTCGGCGGGTGTCGCTGAGTGCTGCGGCGGCGGACGTGCGAGGTGCCGGCCATTAGAGGCAAGGCGGAGAGCGAGAGCGAGGGGATAAAGGCGCTCGCTTACCCACTCCGCCGTGGGAGGACAATGCAAGATGTGTATGTCGCCATGGTAACTCCACGCACGCACATCACAGACACCCACGACGTTACTTACCTTCAACCGCCGCGGCAGCCTAGCGCTGAGCAATCATGGAAAATATCCGTGCGGGGTTGTCGTACGAAAAATAGCCTGAATCACAGAAAAATATCGTTTGAGTCCCAGGTGACGAACGTTGCTTACAGACAGCGTGGCAATTGGTGTTCTTTTAAAGTTAAAAGTAGTCTGGCATGAAAAGGCTTGGACGAAGTTTCTCTTCCATTCAATGTTCCTGAGCTAGGGATCATCTTTAATAATGATTAATAATTAACATATTATGAAATATTATAATATTGATTTTATAGATTGATCATATTAATATTTAATAACTCACTTCATATTTCATCAGGACAACAATTCCAAGTGGAAGTGCCCATTAAATCAATGTTCTAAGTTGTCTCAAACAACTTAGTCCATTAGTTTAGGACTGTGATTTTGGGTGGCTGCTTCATAAATCACATCCAATTTTGCTGTCATTTTCCAGGATTTTTGTTCTTTGAAATACAACCGTAGATTATAGACAGGAACGCAAAACTCTTATGTTCAAACAAACAGGAAGCATACGCACAGCCAGATGACTGCTGCAAAATAAGTAACTTCATGAAAGCGTTCCTTTGTTTTCCGAAGCAGTAATTATGGTTTTATTGGTGGACGTTTTTATCATTTTGACTTGATAATATGCGTTTCTCATCGTTTCTCTGCCCTTGAGGACAGATATGATTCCACCACATATCCATATTTAATTAGTCAGCAATATATAATTAACTGCAAATTACTGATGGGATGTACATTTTGTGTTCAAAGTTTCATTATAGCTCTAAGCAACAACAGAAACAACACGATCAAAACAACTGCCAAGAAAATAATTATTTTGTTTCGAGGCAATGCCAGAAAATATTCTGCATTCCCAAAGGCGATCTCCCCTAGTTTAATGTGAAATTGTCAGCAATCACTCCTGCGCATTTACCCCAGAAGGCATCCATTTATCGACAGTTATGGGGAAAATACAATTCTCACGGGGGTAAAAAACAAAAAAAGTTAATGTCCCAATTGCAGCCACTCACTCCAAAGTATTATATGCCCTGGTACCTTGGACAGAGGTCACCCAATGAACAACAATAGACCGTGCTAAGCTAGGCTAAGACATCCGACCTTTCCAAGGGTGGAATCATGAATGGAATTATATCAGTGATGTGAAGCTGATGTAACTCAGGAGGGAATATGAAACTATGCTGAGTTCGTCTGCCGCCCGAATGAAAAAATGGTGATGCCAGAGGTTGTTTCCAGGCCAAGCAAGGGCGACTTCTGGGGAGCGCCGGTGGAGGCAGGTCCGACCGGTTCCGTTGTCCTCTCCCTCGCAAACATGGCTAAATAAATCTGTCTCTTTCATCTCGCCAGGTAAACATGTTTGTTGGACGGTATACAACAGTACAGTGTTCTGAGAGTAAAAAAAAATAGAACTAAAATTGGATTTAAAAAATCCTGGTGATTCATAACTGGCGAAATACATTGAATATTAACACAGAACTATACCTGATCTTAATGGAGGGGGTAGGGGCTGTGGGAGGGGGAGCGGGGGGGTGATGGGTGACATTCCTGGATTGAAGGACAAGATAAATCATTAAAATGTGCAGGGAAAATAAAAAAGATCTCAAAGATTACTTTCCAATTATGAACAATGAACTGCACGACAGATTTTAATGATAGTCTCTTAAAAAGATGACAGTGCTTTTCGGCTCTCCTAATCAGACACCACCCTTAATCACTGAGGGGGGGTCCCAAAGTCTAGGCTATCGCCACACTAAATGCTGTACAGCACATCCATGCTATGCTAAGTAAGCATTCTGAACTTGTTCCATGCGTAGCGGTGGCAGTTCACCCTTGCCATACGTACAGTACATACAGTAAGTGGCTTTTCTGATCTTATATAAACAAGGCGACAGTAGCTCAGGTGGTAGAACGGTTCTCTGGCAACCCGGAAGTTTGCTAGTTCGATCCCAGGCTCCCCCAATAGAGAAGTGTTGAGGTGCCCCTGATGGGAGACACCTAACCCCTTAACTGCTCCCAGATGAGCTGGCTGTTGCCTCGCATGGTTGACACCGCCGTCATGTGTGTGAATGGAGTTAACGGAAGGGTGAAAGTGAGGCAACGTGAAGTGCTTTGGATAAAAGCGCGATATAAACGCAATTGTTACAGGCCGAGCAGGCGGTAAAACACCGATATTTCTAAGCTCTCTCTGAGTGTGTGTGTGTGGTGACGGCTCTACTCTCGTGGTGCGCAGCCCGCACCCCTCAGCCCTACAGCCTAATCAGTCTGACTCGGGCCAGGTGAGGCTGCTTTAACCAGCCGCCAAGCACACAACAAAACCCTCCACAGTAGCTAATAATGAAATATTATGAAATAACAATGAAACTAGTTCAATAATATGTGAGGGGAAGTACTGTAAGATTAAAGCAAATATGGATAGGCCAACATGTCATTGGGGATACATAGCAGGCATTGGACATCTTTCTGCAGGAAGAACCCACTCTAGCCACTACGCCAGCACGCTGCGATGGTGAGCTACTGCACAATTTTAAAGCGTAATGCTGTGCTCTGTCCAATATTATCCATGTCAAAATGATGGGCCACATGCAAGACGTCTTCCCACCTCCTCCTCCACCCCCACCCCCCCGCGCTCTCTCCATCTCAAGACTATCTTTATCTTTTTCCTCACCTTTTTGCTCTCTCTCAACCTGTCCTCTGCTGTTAAAATATAGATGTAGCCTACCCTCTATTTCCCCTCTTGGTTCCCATTTTAGCCTTCTGGCTGGAGAGAGCTGGTGACACACATTCTACTGAAGCCGGGACAGGTGAGGTGTGTGCCGAATGAAGATACAGTGAGTGGAGCGAGGGTCCACACATCCACTGAGAATGTCGAATGTGGGTCCTATCGCTTAATATTTTAGCAGCAAAAGGTGATGACTACAAGATGTTGAAACTGCCACATGTGAAGGTGACGTTTTAGCAATGGATGTGTTGCACAGCTGTAAACCCTCCTGTTTTCCCCCGGGTTTCTCCCGTATTTTTTGCCTTCTTTCCCGCTGTCCTCCCGTTTTAATATTTTCCTGTGAATCTCCCGTATTTTTAACTCTTCATAATGTTAGAACATAACCGAACCTTTCGGTCTCTATAGTGACATGTTCTTGCTGCATTCTGAATCCCCTCCAGTAGTATGCCGCAGTACGTATCACATACCTGGCAACCCTGAATGTGTAGTATAGACGAGTGACAAGGTAAACATCTGTTCATAAGAGGCACAGAAAAAAATATATATTAAATATATATATATGTTCACAATCCCACTGATGTTCAAGACTTGAGGTTACATTTACATACAGTAGCTTCAGCTTCATATATGGGACTAGGCCTTTGTCAGAATCGAAATTTGACACAGCATTTGAAATAGTGTGTGTGTGTGTGTGTGTGTGTGTGTGTGTGTGTGTGTGTGTGTGTGTGTGTGTGTGTGTGTGAGAGAGACGTTATTCTTGTGCGGTTTCTGTTCAAGGGTGTACAAACTATTGAAAGCCCAACCACTGTAAGCAACACACTTCTAACGAACTTCTTCGTATGGCCTTTTGTGTGTTTTAATTCATGTGAAAGGCGGGGGGGTTTTCACAGCATTTCACCGTTCAAACTCAATGTTGACAGATACGATGGGCTGTTGTCTGGCTGATCATAACCATCGCAAGCCTGAGAACAAGATGACTTGCAGTTTATTTGCCTATTTGCTCATATTTCATTCAAAAAGTGCTGTAAGGACTGTAAATACTGTGGATGTTTGATTCTTTCCCTTCATTTGTGACATTTGTATTGTTCTGTTGCTGGCCATCGCCACTTTTTCCATTTCACTGCACATCCTGTATGTGTACGTGACAATTAAACCTCTTGAATTTTGAATCTTGAATCTTGAATCTTGAATCCTGAATCTTGAATCTTGAATCTTGAATCTTGAATCCTGAATCGCGTCAGACAATTCAGACTCCTCGTGACCGAACCACAGAGTCGATTAAACACACAATCATTGGCGAGCACTGAGGAGAGAGTAGCCTAGTGTGTCTCCTTGTCCTCCTTCCTACCTTGCTTCCTACCTCATCGTTCGGCAGCCACACCTGATTCCCTGTGGCTCCTCCCCCCGGAATGAGCGCCGCGGTCGACAAGCTGCTCCGCGTTTAGCCGCCAGCAGCTCGGGGCGCGAGAGCACATCACCACCACCACCACGCGCACCACCACGCGCAGCAGCAGCACATCTCTGTGTCCGCGTGCCGCGTGCCGACACAGCGCGCGCGGTCCGCAGCAGTAACAGCAGCAGCACCAGCAGCAGCAGCATCAGCAGCTCATTGGCGCGAAGGATGGAGTCGAGTTTACTGCTTTAAATGAACAAGGACTCCTCTCGGTCCGCCGCCGCCCGCCCGTGTCCTCTTTTCTATTAAATATTAAGTAAGTGATGAGACTGGCCGGCGGGAGCGTCTCAACGAGAAGAAGAAGAAGGAGACAGCGAGAAGAAAATAAAAAAGTATAAAGAGCGGCTGGCTGCTGGAGAACAAAAAAAAAAAAATCCAAATCACAGAACGCAGTCCTTGGGGAAAAACGGATCCGCTCAGCAACCCGACTGCGAGGTAACCTGATTTTTTTCTGCCACGGTGTCGAGGTGATCATCCAGGTAGACGCCACCCTCCTGGAGGCTATTAGTGCATTTAATAAGACGGACGGGATTTTGTCTTCGTTTTAATTGACGTGTTACCCATGTGTAGTTATGCGTCACACGTGTTAGTGTGTGTATAAGATGTTAATAACAACTGTGACTGATCAAGTCCAGCGGCTCTGCGTCTGCAACACAGCTGCTGGTGTCGGACACACTTATTATGATCCATTTATGAGTTCGAGTTTGAACGCGGTGTCCAACATTGTGGGCTTGGTAAGATGCTGACACAGCTGCTGTACTACAAGATCCAACAAATGTAACATTTTAACATTTAAAGTTGACCCTTGACGTGCGCATGTTGAAATTTGGGGGATATTGTGATGATACGCTTACTTTTGCAGTGCAACTCGCTCGAAGGCACAATGCCTGACTTCTTGCAAGATGCGCCGGACGGAGCTCAAGCCCTGCAACGGAAAAAGTCGGGAGGAAATTCAGTGAAATTAAATGGTCACGGCTGGCTGGCGCCTAACTATTTGAATGGCAGTTGGCGTCTGCGTCTGCGGTTTCCTGTAAAGCTGCCGTGCCTTTTAGTATACTGTACTTACTGTATACCCCCACTGGAGTTGTGTTGTTGTCAATGGCCAAGCCCCTAACAACGCCTCAAACACGTCGCGTCGTCGGCTGTGTGATCATTCTAATCAGTCATGTCGTGAGGCTACTGTATATATACTGTAGGCTCGTACAGCGTCTGTGTCTGTGTTGAGACGCGTTGTCCGTGTTGATGCAAGTGTGAATGTGTGATGTGTGATAATGACATCAATATTTGAATCATATAAAGGATATATAAAAAAAATCAGAGTACAGTGGGCTACTGCTCCTTTGCTGGAGCTTGGCTTTTATGTGCTGCTCAGTGTTGGGGGACCAGGGAGCCGGTATAGGAGAGAAGAGCATTTTCATACTTGATTAATAATGTGTGTGTGTGTGTGTGTGTGTGTGTGTGCTGTTGTTGGAGTTCATTAATACTTTATTGAGATTCTCAGTGGATCCATTAAGGGGGACCCTCGTTTACAATGATGCTGAGATTACAGGATAGAAGTCAAACAAATAAACCGAAACCAAACGCAGAAAAAGTCAGTAACAATTGGCAGGCAGACATTATAAAGTATGTTTCTAAAGTGGTATGCGCATAGATTTGTTTAAGGTGACGTCGTGACATATTCCATTCCGGTCGGCTGCGCTAACAGTAAAAGCTGTCCTACCAAGACCGGTCCTGGCACGGCACAGGGTACCTGAAGCATCAGCATTCAGGTGCATCCAGCCATTGGGGCGAGTTTAATGTGAACCCAAGCTCCAATGCGACATGGATGTAATATTGGGTGGCAGTTAAACGACAAGCTCTTTATGAATGAACGAGCACCAACGGTTGACGCGTCTCTCAGCCAGAGAAGACCAGCCGACCTCATCATATGAGATGCAGTGATGAGCATCGGAACCGTCGGCAGTAACGATGAACCTACGGGTGGAGGGGTAAACAGAATCTAGGGGCTTAAGTGTAGAGGCGGCGGCATATCTATAAATGACTTCCTGCATGTGGTGTGTGTGTGTGTGTGTGTGTGTGTGTGTGTGAAGAAAGAGAGAGAGAAACAGGATGTGTGTGAGAAAGAGAGAGAGACAGCATCTGTGTGAGGGAGATGGAGTGAGATGGACTTGTGAGCTTGCGTGTGTGTGTGTGTGTGTGTGAAAGTGTGTGTGCATGGGGAGGTAGAGCGTGGTGTTCCTTGTGAAGGTGAAAAGAGGCCGCTTCTTCAGCAGTTGTGTGTGTGTGTGCATGCATGTGTGTGTGTGTGTGTGCATGTGTGTGTGTGTGTATGTGCACATGTGTGTGTGTGTGTGTGCGCCAGGTCCAAGTGTCTGTTAATGAATATTAAAGCGGGTGATCTGTCCGATCCAGCCGCTACCTGACCACCGGTTGGTTAGGAGCACCACGGCGAAAGTGTGCCTCGTTGCCATAGTGATAGGGGAACGTTAACGAGGTGCGGGTATGTATCGTTATGTGTCATGATGAGGATGATACCTCCTCCTCAAAAAAAACTCATTTAAAAAACAAGTAAACAAACTAATGAAAAGTTTATCAAAAGGGAAAGGTTACATTTATAAAAATATGATATCTACTATTATTAAATTGTCATTTACAGTCCTGCACAGGCAATTTTATTTGTCTTGTTCAGGCTCTGTAGTAGCTAGGCTTGAGGTACAACGTTAATTTATAAGTTCAATCAAATAAAAAAGAATCTCATCTTAAACCAACCTTTATTTAGTGGGATTAGGCATACGGTTCATTGGAATGAGTCAGGCCATCGCACTCTCACCAGCGCACTAAGGAAGGGAGAAACAGATGTTGCCATACATAGACTGTCTGGATTATGCCAGCGAATATCTGTGCATCCGTGTGCATCCTAAACTGGTGAGAAATTATATGTGTGTAATGATGTTGTGTGCAGCTTATAGTCATACGTGGCCCTGTGCACCAGATGTGCAGGGTTACGCATAGTAATGAGACATTTCTGAGCATTCATTGGCCAAAAAAAGAATAAAGATTTTCCTCGAGTCCCCAATCTCAAGGTTGAGTCTCAAGTCTTTTGAGGACGAGTCACAAGTCAAGTCTCAAGTCGCCCTCGTCATCCGAGTTTTGTCGAGAGCTGGAAAGCGGCACGGAATTTGTAATTCTCTACTCGGGTAAAACCCTGTGTATATACGTAATGCTCGCCTAATACAGTATACACATTATCATTACAGCATTAGTAAATAAAATC
Source organism: Coryphaenoides rupestris (assembly GCA_002895965.2). Classification (NCBI taxonomy): domain Eukaryota; kingdom Metazoa; phylum Chordata; class Actinopteri; order Gadiformes; family Macrouridae; genus Coryphaenoides; species Coryphaenoides rupestris. Next base: position 25,150 of record PIJE02000420.1, read on the forward strand.
AGCTTCATAAAATATTTCCTGAGAGTACGTACATACATTGCACAACACACAGCGATGTCGTAAACACTCACTCTATATGCGATCGCTCTGTAGGCGAGTGGAGCCGCTGACAGACAGTTTATTTTATTGTTTTTTTCTATCTGCTTTTATGTGTGTCAGCCTCCCTGCCTTAGTGGGATGCTCAAAGATTACAAAAACATCATCCGTGTTCTCCCCCCCCACCCTCCACCCTCCACCCCATAGCTTCCCGACATTCCGTACAGCAGTTTGGGCCCGGCTGTTGTTATTACACGTCAACAGTGGAAGAAGCGTGGAGATGCCAGCTAATTCCCACCACCCACCCCCCATAAGACCCCAGGGATTTGGTGCTAGGCTAACGAGAGTGTTTGGGGTGGGGGGGGGGACTACTACCTCCCCTGCTACCCGTGATCTCTAATGACAAGTGTGAGCCGCGAGCCGAGGCTTGTGAAGTCTGCTGCCGAGAGCATCTTCTCGCCTGCGATTCGGGGACAGGGAGGGTTATGCATTATAGATAAGTCACTGTAACTTACAGTACAGGGGCGTAACTAGGCTAATGCTGGGATTTGCATATTTGTGCCCGTGTTCATAATTCATGAGCGTGCCATGTGCCATGCAGTGTGTGTGTGTGTGTGTGTGTCGCTCTTTATCTTTATCTGTCTCTCTGCCTCTATGGAGCTCCATCAAGTGCATACAACAGCAGTATGTATTAAAAAAAAAAAAATTGTGTTGAATCTGTCTCTCAGCGACATGTAGGTTCGCACCCGTTAAAGGGAGACAGATTTCGAAGAGATTCGTTGATATGTCCCGTAAGGACAACAATACAAAAAAATACAACCTTCCTGTTATACAGGCAATATAGTTGAATGGGATACAAAACCGCTGCCGCCGCCACCACCGCGCTGTGCAGTGGATTTGTCATTCGACTTGATGAGTGACAAGTTATTTATTCATCGCCACGGCTTTGTTTCCTGGTGGGCGGACGAGGAGCCAGCCATCAGCCTGAGCCCCGGTGATTGGCTTCAGTGTCTTGATGCATGTTCCCGTCACCTCGCCTCCACGCCGTGCCATATTTGTCACGCTAATAGCGGAGGATCTTATGAGGGATCATGGCCCCGGCCCCAGTGAAATGGGAATTGTTTGCTGCTCGAGACTTTGCCACGCAAATTGTTGGGTATCAATTTGTGTGCGCACAGATGTGTGTGTGTGTGAGCAAGGATGCTAAGCTAGTTAGTTAGTTCGATATTATTGTCCCCCGGGGGGAAACTAACGATACACCGCTAACACACAGATCAATCACGTAATAATACCGGACACCCTAACGCTGTTCATAAAGTGCAACACAGCAGCACACAATGACTTGTGTGTGCGTGCGTATGTGTGTGAAAGAGAGATTGTATAATGATGAGTTTGAGAACAACGTTGATTGCGAATGAAACGCACACACGCACACACAAACTGAGACACCGGATGAGAGCAGAGAGCAGAGATGTCGATATTTTGATGTCCCATTATAAAATATGTCCCTCGTGTGTCTTGTGATCCTGACTGATGAAGGGACTTTCCATGAAACGATTTACATCACAGGGCCTCTGCATGAAGGATTCTTTGATGAGCACCCAGATAACGAGGAGGAGCACGAACGTGTCGCTCAGCCACACAGACCGCGGCTTCAGTGGCTCAAGTTGCATCCACTGTTGACCCCTATTAAATAAAGCCCGAGTTCGTGTTTCCCATGCAGAAACGGGTCACGCTCGAGGAGCACTTAATTGCTCTTATCTCTTTTTGAAAAAGATGTATTTTAATTTCCTCTTCCGTCCATGTTTAGTGTTTGCGTGCGGCAGTAGGTCACGGTGAATATGCGGGAGAACAAAATGTCAACTAGTCAGTTCTCTCGGAAGGCACCGCAAGCAGCGCTTGACATTTATTCTAGAGGCGGCCATGTTAGGCTTGTCTAAATAAGAAATTTGATCTTAAAAGGCATTGATTTGGGGTTTTTTCCTTACCGTGGGAAGGTCAGACTTCTCGCTGAAGAAATACCCAGGGAAAGCCTTCTCGTGTTGGTTTTCTGAGAACAAGGGGACCGCTAGGGATATTTATCACCTCTCAGGTTCTCATTTAAGTGTTGGAGGTTCTGCAAGAAAGCCGCTCACCTAAATGGGGACGAAAGTGAGACTTTTAGTCTTGGTGTCGGCTTATTTATAACTCACTGTGATGTGAGCCATCCATCTTTTTTTTCGTTTCCGTTTCATTTTTTTGTATGAACCATGAAGTTACAAAACTGATTAGGCCGATATCACAGTTGGCTGGCCACATCAAACAGCACCGCGCGACAACAGTATCTGGCTTATTAAATGCTACTAGTTGCTACTTGCTTTCTGCTTGTTCGTTTGCATTGTGTTTTCTACCTTCTGCATTGTGCTCCGACACAGGCAGAACTCTCGAACTTGCATTCTTTTATTTGTCTTATCCGAAGCCACACAGAGCTCCTCAGATCTAGTGGGTTCAGGGAAAACAGATTTGGTGGACCAAACGGACCGTCCACCAAGATGGATTCTGATGGTCCATGTTGTTCTCCTTGCCGTGCTTTTGGACATCTGATGTGTCTGTCTGGACAGAAAATCATTTAAACAGAAAGTGAGTTTATTTCTTCATTTCTTTATTTACTGGGGATGGTGGCAAAATGAAAGGCCATAGAATGACGTTCTTCAGGCCAGACGTCTGACATGAAGTGCGGGTGACGTTCATCAACTGAAGAGATGGGCTTCATTTATCCGTCATGTTGAATCAGCTTGGGGAGAAACCAAAACTATCCTTCCATTTACCCCCTTTTCTGTGCACTCTTTTTTTGTAATGGTTACTTTTTATTTTAGAAATGCTCTTCATCGATCAATCTTTTGCATCGCAGGAAGATTCTCATAATAGCTGGTGTGGTCTTCTATATTTCTTATCACAGAACATTCGCAAGCCCCAAGCGAAGCAGAATGAACGCAAGAAGGGTTTATTGTGACAGCGGTGGAGCTGCAACCATTGATTTTCTGCTCTCAAAGTATTCTGTCACTCTCGACTGTCGTCATTTAAAGTTTACTTGGCCGTGGAAACCTCTGATTCATTCGCTCTCACTCTTCTTTGTGCATTTGTGCACTCTTCTTGGCTTACCGATTTATTTTAGTTCTTCTCATCCGATTCAAGTGATGGAGCATAAAACCATTTTTCACTTTCTGATTTCATATATGCATGTGTAATTGTTATAGGTGATGCATCAAAGTAGCACTATTTTTCAGTTTTTAGAAAATAGTCAATATATTTTGGGAAATCTGAGTCATCTGATGTTGTAACTTCAAGCTCCCCTGAACAGTAAATAAACGGCTGGAGATGATCCTTGTCCCACTGCCCGTGGAGTCACTAAAGGGTCACTGTGTGTGCGAGGTGGGATAAAGATTTGTCTGTATTAGCAGCCATATGGCGACAATGTCGATATGTCACTGATATTGCAGCAGATATGCCTGCTGTCATACCCTCCATTATGGTGGTTTATAAGGGGTGGTGGTGGTGGTGGTGGGGCGTGGTTGGTGGGTGGGCGGGCGGGGGGGGGGGGGGGGAGGAACTCATCGCCCAGGAAATTTAAATCCTTGCCCCTTTCGTCGGAATTGACTATGGCGAAATTGCTCATTTAATGTGCGATTTACTCGCTAATACCGCCATTTAAACAACGGCGGCATGCTAATTCCTCTTAAGCAGATTGTGCCCTTTTCCTTGACGTAGCGCAGGCCGGTGATTGCTTGTTCGGGTCCAAATGTGTATTAGGGATTTAGTAAGAGCAGGCGTGGTGCAAAACACTTTGTCAGCTCGGGAATGGATATGAGATGACTCTGTGGTCAGGGGGGACTGGTCTTCATTATCGGGGCCCGAACTGTTCGGATATTGCCGCTTCATTTATCTCCTGAATCTCCCACTGAGCTAAAGACGAAAGCGGGAGAGAGAGAGAGAGAGAGAGAGAGAGGTAGACGTTGGGACTGTGCACAGGGGATTACAAAGGTTAATCATTAATTTAAAGCTTATCTTCGTTAAATACCACGAGGTGGCTGCCCTGGATGAATATAATCAGGTAAAGCCCAAACCAATTCCGTCCATCCAGACGACAGGAGACATGTTTAATCTATGCTGTTACAGCACGGCTAGATCCAACCATATGGTGAAGTGGCATCACACTTCTAATTTAGTATTGATCAGCTTCATAAAGTGATCGTAAGCTCTATCGTTATGGCGAGTGTGAGAGTGCCTGTGTGCAATGCATCTGCTTCACTGCGTGTAATGTATTCATTCAGAATGGATAACGATGTGTGGTCAATGGTCTTCTGTCGCAGCAAATGATCTCTAATGCACGTGCCCTCGTGATGTTGTTGCTATGGAGTTGAGATAATTATGGAGTTACGGAATTACGCAATCAAGGAGGAAATCGCTCATCCCCCAGTCGGGGAAATCAAATAACCTTTTTCCTCCCTCTCTTTCTTCTTTAGTTCGCAGTCATTATGCAGACAACTGGGACCAGAGAATTCAAATCATTATCTCGTCTGGTCTTCTCTGGTAAACCTTGCTTCCTCAGAAGCTAATTAAAGCTCCCAGTCTATTCATATTTTCTCAAAACATTGTGCTGCATTAAATAAAGAGAAAAGGACATAAGAAATATCTCCTATTTACACGGGTCAACTAGACCTTGCTTTCTTATCTAATGCAAAGTGTGTTGCATAAATGTAGCTGTGTAGCGCTTTGTTTGGCGATTTGTTCTGCCTTTTTTGTCATGTCGTTGCATTGTTAAACAGAAGTGTTTGTGAAAGGTTATGCAAGTAACATTTTGTCATATTAACAAATAAGGAGGCTGCAGCGTAAACCTCCCAAAGTGCTGTTAAGGCAGATGCAGCAACTTCAGGTCCCTCAAGGACAATAGACAATAATAACAACAGGAAACCACTGACTTGAATATTTTCCGGGAAGTCGATTCCATTGACAAGGTAGGAGTCCCTCAACTTCAATAAAGATAAGCCTGCCACCGAAAAATCAATTACCTGAACTCATTTAGAGCAGAGCTGTCTCGGAAAAACGACATTTTCTCATAACAAAGCCTGTTTTTCAAGGTGTTTTTCACTGATATGTTTTTTAGTTTTTTTTTAACTCTCTTCGATGCACCGTCCTTCCACCACCGACCACACGACCCGCGGTACCAAAGCAGGCGCCCTTTCTCTGTGCGTTTTTTATCATCCCCTGTACGCCCCCCTACGTTGGGTCCACAAACTTGGCTAATTAAGAATTCATCTTAGGCCGGTTGTTGTCGTTAAGTGGCTCCTCTCAGCACAGCGTCTGGGTGATAAAAGGAGTTATTGAGCTGCATGAGGCGACCTCCTCTCCCCTCTTATCTCCCATAAACACTTCAGTTGGTTTTAGTGGACCACAGAGATGAGGGTGTGTGTGTGTGTGTGTGTGGTGGTGTGGTGGGGATGGTGGGGGCGGTGTAAGGGGGCAATATGCCAAGGGGGGGGATAGAGGAGAGGTCTGATGACTTATTCATGGATATCTGTAGTAACAAGAGGGCCTTGGATGGATGTGGCATTGAGAAGCCCCCTGCCACAAGTCCTTGTTAGATGGTTTGGAAATGCGTGTCTGAAACTTGATTAAACTTCAAACCATGCGGCCCTACCCCTATACCCCCCCCCCCTGATGGGGTATAGGGTAATGGGTGGATAACGAAATGCAGATTATGTGTTATATGTCAACACAACATCAGAATGTAGCTTCGTTCTGTCAGCGGGTTTGTCTATCATCAAGAGAAACGACCGGTGGACTTGTAATGGATGTTGCCCGGTCGTTGCCACTAAGATGAGCCTTTTATAGCCAGCGGTGATGCAATGACGATCGTACCATCTCTGTGATGCCATCCATCAGGCCGTGGTTTGTACGGCGTTGTGTCTTGCATTAACACCTCCCCTCAGGCCTACCTGTATTTGAAGCTGAGCTGCCTCCCACGTAATGTAAAGCGATGCCTCACCGGTCCCAAGCCACACAGCGCTGTCCCAGAGCCAGGGGGCAATAAAGGAAGTGTGCTTCTCTCGAGTCAGGGGCGACTCCGGGATCTGACCTTTTTTTTATAGCCCACAAAGTATATTATGAAGTTATTATGATCATCAATAATAAAAAAAGAAAATGGGGTTGCTCCATAATATGCCCCAAAGCAAATTCGGCACGAGATGGATTCCAGACTTTGCGTCGACATGAGCGTTCGCTCAGTCTTTGCACAGCATCTCGGCTGCTGTGCTCGTGTTCAGTGGACAATGTATTGATGTTCCGGTTAGTGCTTCAAGTACCATGTGTGTATCGGTCCAATACGAGGTTAAAAAACGGAGCGTCTGAATCGTGTCTGGGTATTACAAAACATACTGTAATGTTTAACTAGGGCTGGGCTCTATGGACAACCGTAGTAGATGTGTATGCGTGCAACCGATTATACAGTGAGTTCGATGATGTGATTGGTTGTACATGTGGTCTCACATGTGGTGACTCAGAAATAACAATAGCAAATTTCATAAATGTTTCATTGTGATCGTGGGAAATCGTTTTAGCGTCCAGCCCTATATTGAGGCAAACACATCGACGCGTGTTGTTCAAGAGGGCTACTGGATTTTGGCTAATTATGGTAACTACTGCTATACTTTTAAATAAAGTCGTGTACAATTCGGCATTATTTAGCAGAGATTAGCTATTCAGATTAACTACTGCACTCGTAATACAGCACTGAAATAAAAGTATAATGTTTTCAGTTGTTAAAGACTCAGCCCCTTTAATTATTAAAATAGGGATGTTAAACAACGTTCAATAAAAAAGCCATTTAGGGCGATTGGGAGAATTATACGTACTGTAGCTTAGCTTCTGCTACACATGTCTTCTCCAGTGCTCCCCAACAGCAGGACACAGGCAGGAGAGGGAATGTTAAATAATCCGGTTTAAATGTCAAGTTTGCAGTCGTAGTATGAATGAACAGAGCAGACGCTAACAGCTAGCATGCTAGCACTCTCCTGAGCGTGCTGCCCCAGCTAGCTCCAGCCCCAGACTAATCATCTAGCGCCAGGTGAGGCTGTTTAAACCAGGCACACACACACACACACACACAACACCACACACTTACCCGCTATAAGGGGAGCATTGGCTTGTAAACAGTGGTCAAGGGGGGCAGATGGTGGTTGTACCAGTCGAACAGCCCCACCTTTTTCATCGTCTCCCTGGCAGAATGGAAATCTACACAACCACCACACACACACCGTCTCCATAGATTATTTCATGGCTGGTGCCCCTTTAAACAACTGTGCCAGAGTAATCTCCCCTTGGCCTACAAAAAGCCCATTCCCTCTCTGATTAGGTTACAGATCGATAGCCCGCATGTCAGGGAACAACTCGAATTACTCATGCTGATGAGCTAACACAACCAGCCGCCACGGTGTTTACACAGGGAGCAGGCGACTGGGTTCAAGGACGGGGGGGTGGGTGGTGGGTGGTGGTTGCGTAGGTGGGTGATGATGACGGCGGCGGTGGTGGTGGTGGTGGTGAGTGGAAGGGAAGCTGGAATCCAGAGAGCGAGCTAGGGCTGTCAATCTGATGCTAGCACCGCCATGTCTGTCCTGCTGACTCAAGTTCTGCTTTAGTCGTCCACCACTGCAGAGGAAGGGAGGGAAGGAGGGAGAGAGAGAGAGAAAGAGAGAGAGGGGGAGAGAGAGACTCAATCTCTCTTGAAATATACATGTATATATATATAGACATAGATGTATGTAAAAATGATGTACAAAATAATTACCACTTTTCCCAGAAAGTTCTGCTGCTTCACCACTTAGAGAGAGGGGGAGAGCTGAGAGAGAGATCCGGATTACAATTAACCAAACATTGGTCTATTTCTATCTTGAGCTCTTCTCGTCTGTATATCATACTGTATACTGATATACAGTATAGTATATATATATGCATGTATGCATTGCATTATCATGTGATGATATTTATATAGAGAGTCGATGCAGTGCACTTGTAGGTAAGCTGGTAATACTGCTGATCCTCTCCATCTGGGTCGAAGCTTTTGTGGCCTTTCCCACGAGAGCCATTCGGGTTTCCCCATACTTCTTCAATATTTTGTATAGAGAGCATCTCGGGATTCCCATATTTTTTGTATAGAGAGCATCTCGGAGATCCTCCCATACTTCTTCAATATGTTGTATAGAGAGCATCTCGGAGATATTCCCCTACTTCTTCAATATGTTGTACAGAGAGCATCTCAGAGATTCTCCCAAGCTTCTTCAATATGTTGTACAGAGAGCATCTCAGAGATTCTCCCAAGCTTCTTCAAAATGTTTTTCCTTCATTAGGTTTCTATGGCTGCTGACAGCACCCCTACCAAAGCCTCTGCATACTTTCTCAATATATATTTATTTATATATGTATTGTGTTCTATGCAAGATGTGCCTTGCTGCCTCTCCTTCTCATATCTGTCACTAGTATGCTTGGGCTGCAGGAGGGAGGCTCCCCTCCCGGTTGCCCTCAACAGGGCAACACAGAAGCTGCAGACTAATCATATACGTCTTACATCCGCTGTACTCACTTAGGGCTTTTACTCTGAAGCAGACACTTTTCAGACTGCAACTACTAACCTATTTGGGGGAATTGGTTCTGTTGCTTGTTTTTCAATCCGTTCCCGTGGTCCCAGCCTGTTGTATGGCGATGAGGAGAGCTTGTCAAACCGGCACATTGCTGTGCATTGCATTGCAGATGGTTCATACTGTGAGCTTTGAGTTCTGCAGAGCTGACATGGTGAGAAAATCCTGGCCGAGATGTTCTGTGTGTGTGTGTGTGTGACTGGGCCGCCTTTTTCTCTTCAGCCTTTCACCAAGGCCGAGGTCAGGGATCTTGGGCTTAAAAAGGTTGATGACCACTGGGTTACAGTGTCTTATAGTGGAAGTGCACGGTCACAATGTGGCCCTCTGGTAGTGATGATAACATTTTTGTGGTCCTCTCTATCATCAAAGTTGCCCATCCCTGCCCCAGACAGAACTAAAGATGGACAAAACGCTCATTGAAATTCAACACCACCACACCACCACCACGTGCTGGCCCAACCACAGCAGGCACTGTCGAAGGATCGCTTTGTTTTCATAATGGTGGCACGTTGGAAAGGTAATGGATGTAATTTAATTATTAGTGCAATTAAGCTTGAATTAAGCTTGAGTTACGCTTAAAGCTACAAAAAAGTATAATTGAATGCCACTGAAAACACCCACAGTGGATGTGCTACTTAATTAGCTCTTCCTGTCCGCAGAGTAGGAAGGAGTTTTTATATTCTGACGATGTTGAAAGACACACACACACACACACACACACACAAACACAAACACACACACACGCAACACAGACACACACACACACTTTGCCTTCAGCAGGGCAACATGCCCACACACATCCGTAAGACCATTTTTGGCGGTGTCTGTGTGTGCATGCGTATCTTTGTGTGCGCATGTGTGTCCCTGTGTGTGTGTGTTCATGTTCGTGTGTGTGCGTGCGCTTGTGTGTGTGTGTGTGTGTGTGTGTGTGTCTGTGTGTGTGCATGTATAATGACGGGCTGGGTTGTGTGATGATGACGCCGCTCCAAGGACTTGTTAGCGCGTCGTCAGATAGCCACCATGCCAGCTCAGGGCGAGGCGACGGTGTCGGCTGACGGATGGTTTGACGGCACACAGAATGTCGGCGCAATCGAGAGGTTGAATGATCAAAAGGAGCGACTCCACTTCCACGTGAATGTGAGTTCGGCAAAGAAAAAAAAGCTCTTTTTGTTCGTGAACATGTCATCTTCCCTTTATCGCTACCTCCCCCGCCGCGCCACCATCCCGCTCCCCCTCCACCCCTCCCCTTTTCCTCAGCTTGCTTCATCACTTGTTCTAATCTCATCATCGATGCTGCAGTGACTTCCAGGACCTCTTAAAGCGTGAAGTTAATTATCGCCTCTCCGACTGCAACGCTTACAAGACGCCGTACTCCCGACAACGCTGGATCGCGTTTTTTGAAATAAGCTATCATGCATCTTAGCTTCTGTTCAGGGGGGGAAACGAACTCTCATGGCCAAAACGCTATCTGGTGTTATGATCAGACGTTTACGCCGGCCTCTGCAGCAGAGATGCCGCGCGTTGTCCCTCGCCAGCCGAGAAGCCACTGATTACGACAAACTCAGCGCATAGTACACGGCGAGAGAAGTGCCATGTTAGAATGCAACGCTTTCAGAAGACGACACTATTCAGACAATTTCCTTAGGCTTCAAAGAGAAGGATCGGCGATATGCAAAGCATTTCTTTATCAGCAGATGCAGATAACCGTGGTGACAGTGAGATAGAATAGGACAAGCTAAAACATTAAAACATATCTATATTATCTAGGTCTATACGTTGCAGAGTGGGAATCTCCACAGCACCATATAGGACGTGTATGCATCTCTGGTGAAGCCATATGTAATGCAGATAGTGTTAGAGACAGTATTACAGACAGTTTAACATCAGGACGACTACAGTGGCACAGGCTTGATGGCATTACTGACGTCAAGGACATTAATTCTCTCCTCTGGGGCCCCCTAGTGGCCAGAACGCAACCGGATGTCTGGCAAGTGCAAGAACTTTATGATGCCATTCATTTTGTTGAACCCCGAAGTCCAATGCAATTGTTTGTTGCTCTGGTTTCCTGACACTGTGGTATTTGTAATCATAACGTGGCACAACACGCATTCCATCGTGCCGGACAATTAATCCAAATATAATCATATCCAAATCGCAAGAAGTGCAATTTTTTGATAAGGGGAAAATGTGGATGTTCATTTTTACCACCATAATATATGAACTAATGTGGTTTGTTTACAGATCCCAACAAAAATATCACATTATTTTAATAGTTTTTTTCATTGGTCAGCCCTAGTGGGGTCTACTTATTAAGTGTTTGTCTTCTATACATTCTGACAGTTGACAGTGGATTGACAGAATCGCATTTTGCAGCAAGAACGAGCGCTCTGACATGGATGACCGGTCCCTCTGGCTGGATGTTGGAAGCTCGGATGAAGAAATAACAGGGATAGAGAGGAGGAGGAGGAGGAGGAGGAGGAGGAGCAGGAGGGGACCGGGTACCACGTAATATGAGGCTATTTCTGGAGCGGGGTGCGCTAGATGACGCCTTAATCCATGCCCGCATGTTGACAAAAGCGTTCATTAGCTCAGCCAGAGGAGAGGGAGGAGCGGTAAATCGCCCATTTACCGTCGGTATACACTCAAGACACATCTGCCCCCGTGGTGCGGACACTAATTGTAGTGTTTTAAACTCCAACGTCCCACGCAGGGGGACCCGCAGAATTCTCGTCTCACCGCCTTCTGCACTGCGAAGATGCGCCTTTTCCAATTACAAATCCCCTCTGCCCACTCTGCCATCTGTGGCGGCAAGACTGTGATGTGTGCGTGTGTGTGTGTGTGTGTGTGTGTGTGTGTGTGTGTGTGTGTGTGTGTGTGTGTCCTCGTCGTTTCTCGCAAGCAGATATCAAGGCGGGGGAAAAAAACCGCAACAAACCGAGGCCTGGCAGCACAGGCCAGGAAGCCCCGCCATTTTGGCTCTGCCGTGTCTCCTTGGAAACATCTCATCGTTCATCCGGATACAATGACCATGCAGTCAGCTGACGCGGGGAAGTCTGCATCCGCTGTTGTAGCGACACACGCACGGCTCCGGATACCGTCCCACACACACACACACACGCACATTTATCGAAATTCCGAGATGCGTCAGCTGACATCGTCCCTCGGGTTCCCAGAAGGCATTTGGGCGGATAAAATGGCCCCCCGGAGTTTAGGCTCATCATCATCATCCCCGCCACCACCACCACCTGCTCCACCACGTTGGATGGATCGGTGGAGGCTCAGGACACCAAACGCCCGAGCAGCGCTGACTCACTTGGCGGCGAAAGGGCTGCAGGTCGGCAGGGCCAGACTCAGCACAACGATCACAGAGGAGGAAGGATTCATTCTGGGAGCGCAGCCTGATGATCTCTGTCCTGCCTGCCGCTTCTGATTAAGCACCTGCACTTTTAGCCTGAGGCACGGCTCCCTCCCCAACACACACACACACACACATGCACACACACACAAGCACACGCACACACACACACACGCATGCACACACACATACACTCAAACTAAAATGTTCATTCTTACACCATACTGACAATTTGTTCTTTCTCACACACATACACACACACACACACACACACACACACATACACACACACACACTAAAGGCCTGTTCTTTCACCTCACAGATAATTCTTAAACTCCAACTTCGTTCTTCGTTCTTCTTCGTTCCAACTTCTGATACTCGCCCCAAATACAAATCCAGATTTTGCATGTATTCCTTTTGTCAAGCAATTAGTCTGGGTCTCATTAAAAAGTGAAAATTTAAACGCAGCCTTAATCCAAACAAAGACCTTTGTTCTTGCTCTGCTGCTTTTTTCAGCGAGGGGGGGGGGTCTCGTAGGCATCGCAAAATCAGCAATATTCACATGAATTTTCTATGAATTACTTCATTAAATCAAAAGCAGCGCATCGTATAATGAATTCCAAGATCCTGTTAATCTTTGATGAGGCCAATCTGATAAATAGTTTAATGAGGAAAAACCAAAGACAAGCCTTTGGGGTGCCGACAAAGACGACCGTTTTTCCACGACCATGGATCGTGTGTGTGTGTGTGTGTGTGTGTCTGTGTGTCTGTGGGCTACACACCAACTTCTGAAATAATAGTCCTTATATTGATCTAAATAGCCTGTATGCAGCGGTAATTATACAAACTTTGTCAAAGGCTAGTTTCGGGTAGTTTATGAACGTCGTCACCCACGGGGGTATAACACAGAAAAGTCTGTTGAGCTAATCTAGCAGATCCGACCTCCGTAGCGTCAGCATGCCGCCTCAATTCTATATCAAGCGCTCAACTCAAACAAATCACTCCAGCTGGTCTACTGCCTGTTATGTACGACTTGGAAACTTTTCACGCACTGGCCGTGCACACACACACACACCACACACCACACACACACACACACAACACACACACACACACACACACAGCCACAGAATTCTGTGTGTGGTGTGTGTGTGTGTGTGTGTGTGCACGGCCAGTGCGTGAAAAGTTTCCAAGTCGTACATAACAGGCAGTAGACCAGCTGGAGTGATTTGTTTGAGTTGAGCGCTTGATATAGAATTGAGGCGGCATGCTGACGCTACGGAGGCGTGTGTGTGTGTGTGCACGGCCAGTGCGTGAAAAGTTTCCAAGTCGTACATAACAGGCAGTACACCAGCTGGAGTGATTTGGTTTGAGTTGAAGCGCTTGATATAGAATTGAAGGCGGCGTGCTGACGCTAACGGAGGTCGGATACTGCTAGATTAGCTCAACAGACTTTTCTGTGTTATACCCCCGTGGGTGACGACGTTCATAAACTACCCGAAACTAGCCTTTGACAAAGTTTTGTATAATTACCCCGCTGCATACAGGCTATTTAGATCAATATAAGGACTATTATTCAGAAAGTTGGTGTGTAGCCCACACACCACAGACACCACATCACACACACACACGATCCATGGTCGTGAAAAGCGGTCGTCTTTGTCGCCACCCCAAAGGCTTGTCTTTGGTTTTTCCTCATTAAACTATTTATCAGATTGGCCCTCATCAAAGATTAACAGGATCTTGGAATTCATTAAACGATGCGCTGCTTTTGATTTAATGAAGTAATTCATAGAAAATTCATGTGAATATTGCTGATTTTGCGACGCCTACGAGACCCCCCCCCCCCCCCCCCAACACACACACACTCTCTGTTGCTGAAAAAAAGCAGCAGAGCAAGAACAAAGGTCTTTGTTTGGATTAAGGCTGCGTTTAAATTTTCACTTTTTAATGAGACCCAGACTAATTGCTTGACAAAAGGAATACATGCAAAATCTGGATTTGTATTTGGGGAGAGTATCAGAAGTTGGAACGAAGAAGAACGAAGAACGAAGTTGGAGTTTAAGAATTATCTGTGAGGTGAAAGAACAAGCCTTTAGTGTGTGGGTGTGTGTATGTGTGTGTGTGTGTGTGTGTGTGTGTATGTGTGTGAGAAAGAACAAATTGTCAGTATGGTGTAAGAATGAACATTTTAGTTTGAGTGTATGTGTGTGTGCATGCGTGTGGTGTGTGTGTGCGTGTGCTTGTGTGTGTGTGGCATGTGTGTGTGTGTTGTGTGTTGGGGAGGGAGCCGTGCCTCAGGCTAAAAGTGCAGGTGCTTAATCAGAAGCGGCAGGCAGGACAGAGATCATCAGGCTGCGCTCCCAGAATGAATCCTTCCTCCTCTGTGATCGTTGTGCTGAGTCTGGCCCTGCCGACCTGCAGCCCTTTCGCCGCCAAGTGAGTCAGCGCTGCTCGGGCGTTTGGTGTCCTGAGCCTCCACCGATCCATCCAACGTGGTGGAGCAGGTGGTGGTGGTGGTGGGGATGATGATGATGAGCCTAAACTCCGGGGGGGCCATTTTATCCGCCCAAAATGCCTTCTGGGAACCCGAGGGACGATGTCAGCTGACGCATCTCGGAATTTCGATAAATGTGCGTGTGTGTGTGTGCGTGTGGGACGGTATCCGGAGCCGTGCATGTGTCGCTACTAACAGCGGATGCAGACTTCCCCGCGTCAGCTGACTGCATGGTCATTGTATCCGGATGAACGATGAGATGTTTCCAAGGGAGACACGGCAGAGCCAAAATGGCGCGGCTTCCTGGCCTGTGCTGCCAGGCCTCGGTTTGTTGCGGTTTTTTTCCCCCGCCTTGATATCTGCTTGCGAGAAACGACGAGGACACACAACACACACACACACACACACACACACACACACACACGCACACATCACAGTCTTGCCGCCACAGATGGCAGAGTGGGCAGAGGGGATTTGTAATTGGAAAAGGCGCATCTTCGCAGTGCAGAAGGCGGTGAGACGAGAATTCTGCGGGTCCCCCTGCGTGGGACGTTGGAGTTTTAAAACACTACAATTAGTGTCCGCACCACGGGGGCAGATGTGTCTTGAGTGTATACCGACGGTAAATGGGCGATTTACCGCTCCTCCCTCTCCTCTGGCTGAGCTAATGAACGCTTTTGTCAAACATGCGGGCATGGATTAAGGCGTCATCTAGCGCACCCCGCTCCAGAAATAGCCTCATATTACGTGGTACCCGGTCCCCTCCTGCTCCTCCTCCTCCTCCTCCTCTCTATCCCTGTTATTTCTTCATCCGAGCTTCCAACATCCAGCCAGAGGGACAGGTCATCCATGTCAGAGCGCTCGTTCTTGCAGCAAAATGCGATTCTGTCAATCCACTGTCAACTGTCAGAATGTATAGAAGACAAACACTTAATAAGTAGACCCCACTAGGGCTGACCAATGAAAAAAACTATTAAAATAATGTGATATTTTTGTTGGGATCTGTAAACAAACCACATTAGTTCATATATTATGGTGGTAAAAATTAACATCCACATTTTCCCCTTATCAAAAAATTGCACTTCTTGCGATTTGGATATGATTATATTTGGATTAATTGTCCGGCACGATGGAATGCGTGTTGTGCCACGTTATGATTACAAATACCACAGTGTCAGGAAACCAGAGCAACAAACAATTGCATTGGACTTCGGGGTTCAACAAAATGAATGGCATCATAAAGTTCTTGCACTTGCCAGACATCCGGTTGCGTTCTGGCCACTAGGGGGCCCCAGAGGAGAGAATTAATGTCCTTGACGTCAGTAATGCCATCAAGCCTGTGCCACTGTAGTCGTCCTGATGTTAAACTGTCTGTAATACTGTCTCTAACACTATCTGCATTACATATGGCTTCACCAGAGATGCATACACGTCCTATATGGTGCTGTGGAGATTCCCACTCTGCAACGTATAGACCTAGATATATAGATATGTTTTAATGTTTTAGCTTGTCCTATTCTATCTCACTGTAGTTGTGCTGATAGTCTGAAAAAGGAACATAATTCTCTACTTTCTCATGAATAGGAATGCAATTGTCAACGTTGGTCGGACCACGGTTATCTGCATCTGCTGATAAAGAAATGCTTTGCATATCGCCGATCCTTCTCTTTGAAGCCTAAGGAAATTGTCTGAATAGTGTAGTCTTCTGAAAGCGTTGCATTCTAACATGGCACTTCTCTCTCGCCGTGTACTATGCGCTGAGTTTGTCGTAATCAGTGGCTTCTCGGCTGGCGAGGGACAACGCGCGGCATCCCTGCTGCAGAGGCCGGTGTAAACGTCTGATCATAACACCAGATAGCGTTTTGGCCATGAGAGTTCGTTTCCCCCCCCTGAACAGAAGCTAAGATGCATGATACCTTATTTCAAAAAACGCGATCCAGCGTTGTCGGGAGTACGGCGTCTTGTAAGCGTTGGAGTCGGAGAGGCGATAATTAACTTCACGCTTTAAGAGGTCCTGCAGCATCGACGATGAGATTAGAACAAGTGATGAAGCAAGCTGAGGAAAGGGAAAGGGAGGGGTGGAGGGGGAGCGGGATGGTGGCGCGGAGGGGGAGGTGGCGATAAAGGGAAGATGACATGTTCACGAACAAAAAGAGCTTTTTTCTTTGCCGAACTCACATTCACATGGGAAGTGGAGTCGCTTCTTTTGATCATTCAACCTCTCGATTGCGCCGACATTCTGTGTGCCGTCAAACAATCCGACAGCCGACACCATCGCCTCGCCCTGAGCTGGCATGGTGGCTATCTGACGACACGCTAACAAGTCCTTGGAGCGGCGTCATCATCACACAACCCAGCCCGTCATTATACATGCACACACACAGACACACACACACACACACACAGACACAAGCGCACATGAACACACACACACAGGGACACACATGCGCACACAAAGATACCATGCACACACAGGCACCGGCAAAAATGGTCTTACGGATGTGTGTAGCGTTGTGTGTGGGCATGTTGCCCTGCTGAAGGCAAAGTGTGTGTGTGTGTGTGTCCGTGTTCCGTTTGTGTGTGTGTGTGTGTGTGTGTGTGTGTGTGTGTGTGTGTGTGTGTGTGTGTGTGTGTGTGTGTGTCTTTCAACATCGTCAGAATATAAAAACTCCTTCCTGCTCTGCGGACAGGAAGAGCTAATTAAGTAGCACATCCACTGTGGGTGTTTTCAGTGGCATTCAATTATACTTTTTTGTAGCTTTAAGCGTAACTCAAGCTTAATTCAAGCTTAATTGCACTAATAATTAAATTACATCCATTACCTTTCCAACGTGCCACCATTATGAAAACAAAGCGATCCTTCGACAGTGCCTGCTGTGGTTGGGCCAGCACGTGGTGGTGGTGTGGTGGTGTTGAATTTCAATGAGCGTTTTGTCCATCTTTAGTTCTGTCTGGGGCAGGGATGGGCAACTTTGATGATAGAGAGGACCACAAAAAATGTTTTCATCACTACCAGAGGGCCACATTGTGACCGTGCACTTCCACTATAAGACACTGTAACCCAGTGGTCATCAACCTTTTTAAGCCCAAGACCCCTGACCTCGGCCTTGGTGAAAGGCTGAAGAGAAAAAGGCAGCCCAGTCTGTATTTCCAACTTGAGGCCTTTTATTCAGGCAAATGTATAAATGTATAAATAATATGAATAATAATAATATAATAATTGTGGTATGTGAGGGGGCGTGGTTTAGCAGCGGCGGGTGAAACAAGGGGGCGGGGCGGCAACACGCCTGAGATCACCGCAGCTGTAGGGATGAGTATAATGATCCTGATCATATTTATTAACACCTGGTTACTGTCCCCACAGTAGGAGGCTGGGGACGGATGGAGCAGCAGGACCCGACACGAGGCCGACTAAAAACAATATTAACATGTTCCTTATGAAGCCAATGGGCCTCATTTATATTTAAAGACTGTTGCGCATTAACCCGACTGCGGTCCGCCGCTTCTGCCACCGACTCAGCACCTTGCGTCTCAGGACCTGGGCCTGTAGCGAAGTCTATGTTGCCACAAATCCACCGTGGCTTGATCTGGTTCTGGACCGGGAAGCCACTGTGGCTTGATCTGGTTCTGGACCGGGAAGCCACCGTGGCTTGATCTGGTTCTGGACCGGGAAGCCACCGTGGCTTGATCTGGTTCTGGACCGGGAAGCCACCGTGGCTTGATCTGGTTCTGGACCGGGAAGGAGAGTCGGCAGCCGCTCCGCTCCCCGCGTTTCACCCGCCGGCGCTAAATCACACAGACCCGCCCCCTCACATATCACAATAATATAAGAATAAATAATAGAAATAAACAAATATACATTTGTGTAAGCATTTTTATGTAATGAAAAGAACACATATACCGGTAATCAAAGTTTATTATTACTTATTTATTATACCAAATGTCGGCTCTGTAGTTAAGACATTTTTTTCGCATTCGGGGACATCTTTGCGCATCTCTTCACAGGCGGGAAAGTGTGCGAAATTCGGATGGTCGGATGAAAATCCTTCTTTGAACCACTTCCCTCAGAACCTCCAGACCTCCATGCTTTATCTGCCGTAAAAACACAATAAACGCAGTATCCAGTAAAAAAAGAAGTGCAGATGGGTCGGCTACACGCTAGCAGGCCGGATCACGCTGCTCACTATAGCCCTTAGCCTCCATACTAAATGTTTTAAGTCTTGTCTTTTTTTTGGGGGGTGGGGGGTGTATATATTTTATGGGATTTTTGTGCCCTTTTTATAATGGACATGATGGACCGGAAGGGTGGGTTGAACAAGAGAGAGGGAATGACCTGAAGCACAGTTCCACCCCCCACCCCTCTGTTCCCACAAGTATACAGACCCAAGGTTCCCAACGGCAAGACCCGGCCGTGGGGTGGGAAGGGAGGGGAGGGAAGGGGCGACGGCTGCTTCCAGGTGGCCTCGGAGTGGTGCTGCAGCAGCAGCAGAGAGGGGGAATTGGATGAGACAAGAACGCTCGTCTGGCTGTTGGACTTGGACTAGCATTGGACTTGGCAGCTCTCTGCCGGGGAAACGCTGACAGGCAAGCACTCCTGTCACACCACATAACCGCACCCCCCTGCTCAACCCTTCCAACCACCCTCCTCCCACCCCCACCCACACCACCCCCGGGGGCCTGGGCTATTTATCCCCGCCCCCACCACCTCCACCCCAACCCATCTGCCTTCAGATTCCCAGACTGCGGCTGTGGCTTGGTGACCCAGCTTATTTTTGTGGATCTCGTGTCATTGGGCCAAGCCAGTCCTGAGTGGTGGCAGCGGATTGTTGTTGGCACTACAGGCCGCCGGTAACACATGACAAAAACAAAGGAGGCCTGACAGGGATTGGCTCTCCAGATCCTCGCTGCTGACGACAAAACCTGTACCTCAACACCCGTCAAGCAAATGCCTAAACACATTCTTCTTATTATTATTCCAAAAACATTATGTCTGCAGCTAATTACTTCTTGATATTCTTCAGAGTAGCAATCACATGCCCACATGCGGTCCATCAGGACCAAAACCTCACCAAGAACAGATTCTTCCCCACGGCAACTGGCCTCATTAACAAGACCCGGGACCCCCACTGATCCCCATCTATTCCCACCCCTTATGGATACGTTACATTAATGCACATCTTTTATTTAAATTGCACCTTTCATTTGCTTCCTTTATATACAGTATATATTTATTTATTTTTTACTACTCAGATTTTTTTGTAATTTCTATATTATTACTTTCTGTTTAATGTTCAATGTTATGCATCAATTTCACAAAAGCACATTCATTGTTTGCAAAAACTAATGCAATAAAGCTGATTCTGATGAAAACTGATCAAACTTTGACAAAAAAACACGTATAAAGTTGTGAAATAGCAAAAGCTGCTATATTGCCTTCTCACTATCCAATAATGTATGCTATTTTGAGGCGATATATGAGGGAAATGAGTTTTCCCGTACCTGCACCTTGGCTGGCAACCTGAAACTTGATGAGGGGAAATATGGTTCATAGAGGAATGGTAATTTATGGTAATGTTGGTAATAAAATGTCCGGCATAAATAATGCAGGTTCTTCACACCCTGGCACAGAATTATGAATGGGGTCATCTTCGTAATAAGATTAAGAACTTTACGGAACTACATTGACCTTCTACGTGGCCTACAAATGCAATTGGGCAAAAGCGAACAAATATTCTAATAATATACATTGTATTTTTGACTATATTGTCTTTTTTAACTTTCATATTGTATATTTAATCCTTATCATGCACACTCGAATTGTGGCTCATTATATATTTGACAATGTCGGACAGATCATTCAGAAGAACGGTGTGTGTGTGCCCATGTGCATGTGTAGGCTATATGTCAGCTTTGGCAGGAACGGTGGGGGGCGGAGCTTGTGTGTGTGTGTGTGTGTATTGTGTCTTCCTCCGTGTCTTCGGTGGTCTTTGTCCCGACCGGGTGGAACGTCGCGGTGTGATTACATTTGCTCAGTGTGACCTTTTTTTAGCCGTGGCGGCGGGTTGTTTTGCTAGTCTTTGCCCGGTTGTTGTGGCTGCAGTACAACTGTACGCCACAGCTGTGTTTTCCCCGGCGTGAAAGCATCTTGCGTATTTGTATTGCTAAACATATTCCATGACATTTAAAAGTTTGGGGTTCCTGTGTGTGTGTTGTTGTCACACATTTTTGCGTGACACACTCGCATGTACGTGCTTTGATTCGGAAAGTATTGTAAATGGCACAGTCAAACCGCGAGATTGGGGTCAGTACAATGAACTCGCGGAGAACGTCAGTGTTCTCCCTCTCGCCTGATGAAATATTCTGCGTCGGTTCTAAGCCTGGTTTAATACCTTAAACCCTTCATGCTGTATCTGCTGAATTGCAGTAACATACCGTCTCTCTGTATTGATTTCTCTTCTTTTGCGTGAATGAAATCAAAGTCACCAAGAAGTGGGAACTCATCTGATTTCCTGCTATACATTTGTCCTTTTGCCTCTCCTTGCACCGTGATTTTTATTTTTTTCCTGCCATGCGGTTCCAGATCAGATGTATATTGATCTCGGGCTGAGGATTATGACTTGAAACACGGAAACCTAGCGCCTTGGCCTCCTGATCTGGCCGGCGGCTGCCGGCCACAAAACTGTAATGAGCTGTCTGGCTTAATCTGTTCCAGCTCAGGAAATCACAATATCCGCTGGGTGTCAAGTTCACTTCGAGTTCAATTAATGAGTATGAGTATGGCACTTAAAAAAGTACTCCGCCGCATTTGTTTATCCTATCTTAGCTCTGTTGCTGTTCTTATCCTTACTGTAGTTATTCTAGCCCTCTTGCTGTTCTTATCCTTTTGGTTCTTATCCTAGCTATCTTACTGTTCTTATCCTTACTGTTCTTATCCTAGCTATCTTACTGTTCTTATCCTAGCTATCTTACTGTTCTTATCTTACTGTTCTTATCCTAGCTATCTTGCTGTTCTTATCCTAGCTATCTTACTGTTCTTATCCTAGCTATCTTACTGTTCTTATCCTTACTGTTCTTATCCTAGCTATCTTACTGTTCTTATCCTTACTGTTCTTATCCTAGCTATCTTACTGTTCTTATTCTTAACTGTTTCTTATCCTAGCTATCTTACTGTTCTTATCCTAGCTATCTTACTGTTCTTATCTTACTGTTCTTATCCTAGCTATCTTGCTGTTCTTATCCTAGCTATCTTACTGTTCTTATCCTAGCTATCTTACTGTTCTTATCCTTACTGTTCTTATCCTAGCTATCTTACTGTTCTTATCCTTACTGTTCTTATCCTAGCTATCTTACTGTTCTTATTCTTACTGTTCTTATCCTAGCTATCTTACTGTTCTTATCCTAGCTATCTTACTGTTCTTATCCTTACTGTTCTTATCCTAGCTATCTTACTGTTCTTATCCTTACTGTTCTTATCCTAGCTATCTTACTGTTCTTATCCTAGCTATCTTACTGTTCTTATCCTTACTGTTCTTATCCTAGCTATCTTACTGTTCTTATCCTAGCTATCTTACTGTTCTTATCTTAGCTCTCTTGCTGTTTTTATCCTTACTGTTCTTATCCTTACTGTTCTTATCCTTACTGTTCTTATCCTAGCTATCTTACTGTTCTTATCCTTACTGTTCTTATCCTAGCTATCTTACTGTTCTTATCCTTACTTTTCCTATCCTAGCTATCTTGCTGTTCTTATCCTCTGTATTTTACTGCCAACTTAGCAATTATGAACACTTGAAACTTGTTCTATCAACCGAGAAATGATGAATGCTTGAAACCTGTTCTATTCAAATCTGTATCTACCGTCAGTGATTTATTGCTCTCACTCTTTCAACAAATGTATGTACTTATTGTAAGTGTCTGCCAAATCCCCTCAATGTAAATCTAAATGTCAAATGAAAAACAATGTAAAGAGAAGTAAAGTGGCGCCTAAAAGAAAGATTTAAGAGATTATACTATTGTGGTATTCCATATAGTATTTCTATATATATACAGTATATATATACAAAAATGTCCTTCTTTTGTGGTCTTTACAGATGTACTCTGGCCTGGCCGCAGTCTCGTCTCCTCACACGCTGGTCCAACAACAACAACACCAACAAAAACAACAACAACAACAGCAGCAGCAGCAGCAGCAGCAGAAGGAGACAACCTGCAGTCACCAGTTGTGCTCCAGCCCACTTTGACATCAGAGTGAAAGACGTGATGATGGCCTTCAGCTAAACCCAAACCCTCTCCTTTCTCATGAGCCGCTTCTTGTTGCGTTTCCCAGCCTCCGCCTGAAAACCCTCACCATGGCCTGTTTCCTGGCGTCCGTTTTTCTCCTGATTCTCCAGTCGTACGCGGCCCCGCCTGAGCCGGTCCAGGCAGCGGTCACCCTGGACACGCTGGCTGACGACCTCGGTGTGGGAGTACCAGCCAACACCTCGGGGGATCTGCCGCCCCCGGGGACCAGCAAACGGGCCCCGCACAGCATCATCATCGGGGTGCGGAAGGGCGGCACCCGGGCCCTGCTGGAGATGCTGGACATTCACCCTGAGGTGGCGGTGGCCGCCACCGAGGTGCACTTCTTCGACTGGGACGAGAACTACGCCAAGGGCTTCGACTGGTACCGCGACCTGATGCCCTACTCCTACCCGCAACAGATCACGGTGGAGAAGACGCCGGGCTACTTCACGTCGCCGCTGGCGCCCGAGCGCATCCACGCCATGAACTCGTCCGTCAAGCTGCTGCTGATCCTGCGTGACCCGGCGGAGCGGGTCGTCTCGGACTACACCCAGGTGTACTTCAACCGGCTGGAGAACCACAAGCCTGTGCAGGCCATCGAAAACCTGCTGGTGCGCAACGGCGCCCTCAACACCCGCTACAAGGCCATCCAGCGGAGCCTCTACGACCTGCACATGCGCAACTGGCTGCGCCACTTCCCCCTGGAGCAGATCCACATCGTGGACGGGGACACGCTGATCCACGACCCGCTGCCCGAGCTCCAGAAGGTGGAGCGCTTCCTCAACCTCCCCCCGAGGATAGTCTCCTCCAACTTCTACTTCAACCAGACCAAGGGCTTCTACTGCATCCGCAGCGACGGGCGCGAGCGCTGCCTGCACGAGTCCAAAGGGCGGCCGCACCCGGCCGTCAACAGCACGGTGCTGCAGCAGCTGCGCTCGTACCTGCGCGAGCACAACCACAACTTCTACAGGCTGGTGAAGCGCACGTTTGACTGGCAATGAGGGCCGCTGGGCTGGGCAGACTCAAAGAGGGAGGGAGAGAGGGAGAGGTTCCTTTCCCTGTGCTTTGCCTGTGATGAGGGCATTGAAAATGAATGAAGGCAAGGAAGCGGGTTGGTGGATAGGGGCGGGGGGGGGAAGCACTTTACTAAACCTCACATTTCAACATTTGAATAGCCTTGTAATAACTACCATTGGAAACTCTGGTTCCACGAGAGCGGGCGGGGCCGATACCCTCAGCCCAAGGAACAAAATCCTTTGAAAAACTGTGTCAAAAACCTGAAAATGAATTCCCCCAAGCTTGACGAGTCGTCCTCTCCGTGCTGTATTAGTGACCAAAATCGCAGCGGTATGAAGTTTGTAAAAAAAAAATAAACAATAACGATTTTTCTTTCTTTCTTTCTTCTCTCTTGTTTGATATTCTTGTTCTTGATAATAAATCGTTTTTGCTCTGAGACATTCCAGTGACTTTTCTTTCTTTCTTCTTCTTCTCGTTTCTCACCCCACACTGACTGACCCCGTGAATGGGTCCAGTCAGCCCCCCCGAGCGATGAACCCTTTGCCGGCCATTTTCACAGAGCGTGCCAAAGTAGATGGAAGCATTGAGCCGCCGCTGAGTTGAGTTGTGCTGCCGGGTGGCGGGTGGCGGGCGGTCGGACGTTAATGCGAGGAAATGGTTGCCTTGGAGACACGCTTTAGCGCTACAGGAGTCACAAATGGATCCGGACGTTGAAAGGTAGCTTGTGGCTGCAGGTAAATCGGGGGCCAACCTCCGTAGAGCGTGACTTTCATCGGCTGTTTGACAATTTACGCGGGTGTTCGAGCCGAGGCAGCCTTTAAATCATTTTGTAGAAAAATACGGTGGAATTTGTACGGGTATAAGTACTGCAGAAGGAAAAAGTCAACCCTAAATCAACCCTAATCCATTTTTTTTTAACCAAAATTGTTTTTTCGGGGTGTGGGTTTTTTTTCTCTCCTAGAAACCTATTGTCCTCAGCCACCGCATGAGGCTGACAGACGGGGGCTCGGGTTTCCTCTATCGACTGGGCTTTAAACAGCAGCCAAAGCAGGGGGTCCGCGGGGACCTGTAATGTTCATTTGATCTGCGCCGCTGCGTCTGCCCGTCTTGGCAGGATCTGAACGAGCAGCACCTCTGCTGCAGGGGGAAGCGCCGGCTACTGGTGCCGTGTTGAATCTATGCAGGCGCTGCAGGGATGGCTTCAAGGCTCTGTCCGCGGTCCAAAAACTACAAAAAAAAGATTCACGTCTACAGCACAAATGAAAGGGCGACTGGCCTTTAAAAACGGTGTTTAGATGTACATCCAGACGTTATGTGTCATGATGGATTTTTATTGGAATTAATCTATTGATTGATCAATCCTATTGGCCCTTACCCGAAAGGGCAATGTGCTCCTGTGAACTCCTTGTTCGGTGCACTTGGAGCTCATTCAAAATCGAAGTGTGTGTATGTGTGTGAGCATGTGCATGCATGTGTGTGTGTGTCAGTGTGTGTGTCAGTGAGAGTGTGTGTGTGTGTCAGTGTGTGTGTGTGTGTCAGCGAGAGGGTGTGAAAACGCATGCAGGCTCTTCCCAGGATCCTCAGCGTGGACGCACTGCAGGTGGAGAGGCCGTGATGTCAGACGGCTGCTCCGGGGGCCCTTGTGACCCCGGTCTGTGGGCCCCTTGTCTGCTCCCATCTCCGTCTCACAGCCAATCGGCCGGAAGAAGAAGAAACCGAGGACTCCTCTTGTCTGGCGACTGGGCTGCAGACACGCACACAAACACTGCAGATTACAGCAACCAAGGAGTTAGACGTCTGTTTCGTTGTTTCTTTGGTTGTTTGTAGAGAAATAAAAAACTAAGAAAACCGTTGGTCAGGAAGGAATGTATTTTGTTTCCAGTGAGAAAATACAAGCTGGATAGATTAAAATATTATATCTGCTTAGGTACAGTATATGTGTACACTGTTTATTGCAGAATTTGTGGTGGCGATTAATTCCACATTGTAACTAAATAACGACAAATAGTAACAAAGTTTAACTGTATTTCTGCGGTGCATCCAAGTCGTGAAATGACAATACATCCTAAATAAACGGCCTTGGTATAGAATTGACTAACTGCCGTCTGCTACTGCTATCAATGGTATGAAAAGTGTGTGTAAGATTTGCCAAGAGAGGGTCAATCTTTCAAAAAATATATCTCAGCCAGAACATTCAAGTATAATGGTTTACATTTGTGAAAGCCATCGCCACTGTATCTCAGCATCTAACCCCTTCACAGTGAAAAAGCGACAGACTGAACGGCAACGCGAGACGCGTGACCAGAGCGCGAGTCATGGAAAGTCTTTAACGCTGAAGACTCCCAAGTTGTAAGTGAAGACGTGACGGGTCATTCAGGAGGAGCAATCTGCAGCCGGGCGGATTGATCATGTCATCCTAGACAGCTTGTAATGATCCGCCTTTAGATTGTGACTGATGAAGCACTTAGCCTGCAATGTAATCCCAAAGAGTACTCTGGTTTGGTTTTTTTGTGTCGTTGGCAAACCAGCGGCGGTCGCTGGTAATTGCGTGATGCTGAGTCTATTAGCGCGGATCAGTTCTTGCCGTAAATGAACGATCTTCCCCATCGGTAGCGATCAGAGGGTGACGACTACACAGTACACATAGTTATAAGCCTCCGCGCTATTAAATCTAGAGGTCGTTTTATTTAGCCCATTCACAGATATTTTAGATCGAATCCTTTAACACTTATTTCCAACTAATGAGTCTTTGGTGGGCCGCGTTTAGTGTTGATTGCCTCATATATTCAGGCAATGCACTTTCATTTGTGACTTAATGGCCCAAATCTATGCACATAATCAGCCGTTTCGCAGAACATTAAAGCTATCGAAACCGCGTACGTATGTATTTGCCGTGCCACACAGCTAGCTAGTGTCACCATCGTGTCACCAAGTCCTGAAAGTCACTGTGTGCGAGAAGCTGCCGAGCTTTATCAAATCAAAATGGCGGCGTCACTGTGTTAATAACAAGGTCGCCTCTCTTTTAGCGACGGAGACGTGTTGCACGCCAGGAGACGCTGTTTCATTTTGTTAAAGGAGCAAAAGATAAGACACCTGCAGGGGGTCAAGGAAAGTACAAACTAAACCGGAAAGACACGTCGCTAGCACACATCCTTTGATTAACACATGGAAAAGGTTCAAGCACCTACCAGCCTACACTGTATTAAATAAACATATAGTCACTTTTAAGGTGAATTAATTTCAGTGCAGTGACGCTGTACGGGACGCATTCAGATGCATTATATTTCCCGCCGAGTGTGCGTGTTTGTATGTCGTTAAAACTTAATGCACAACAACATTTAGCGGCACGATTGCTGTGCCCCACATTAGGCCCTCGGAGAGACGTCTCCTCACCCACGATAAATACTGGAGATGTTCTAGAGGTGACGACAATTACTTCCTCCTCTCCTCTGTGACTCAGAGGGGGCCCCTGAGTTCTGACCAGCCGCCGTACGTACGTCTATTTAAATCAAGTTTCGCTTCCACCGCGCGATATGAAATCAGCTCTCCTCTGGGCCCCCCCGACGCTAGGGGCCCGGGTCCTCGCTGCTCTGGATCAACAACCACCACAACGACAACAACAACAACAACAACAACGACAACAACAGACGTCTGAGAGCGCAGCAGCAGCGACGGAGGGGCCTTGTAGTTCGCAACCGTTTTCCCGGAGGCCCCACAGGAGCCAAGTGTGACATTTCTATTTGCGTCCGCGGCAGATGTGGCGAGCGGAGCAACGGGGAGAGTAGGGAAGGTCTTTATCTCTCTCTCTCTCTCTATTTCTCCCTCTCTCTATCTGTCTCTATCTCCCTCTCCCCCTCTCTCTCTATCCGTCTCTCTGTCTATTTCGCACCCTCTCTCTCCCTCTATCGGTCTTTATCTCCCTCTCTCTATTCCTGTCTCCCTCCATCTATCTATCTATCTGTCTCTACCTCCCTCTCTCTATCTGTCTCTCTCTCTGTGTGTCGCCCCATCCCCCTCTCTCTCTCTCTCTCTCTTCTCCCCCCCTCTCACCCTCTCGCTCCCTCTATCTGTCTTTATCTCCCTCTCTCTATCTGTCTCCCTCCATCTTTCTGTCTATTTCTCTCCCTTTCTCAATCTACATCTCTCCCTGTATCTATTTATCTATCTGTCTCTCCCTCCCTCTATCCATCTATCTATCCATCTCTCGCCATCTCTTTCTCCACTCCCTTGAAATAGTTATCCTGTCGTCCGCTGGTGATCCTCACGCTGGCACTGTCTTAGTTACTTTCTTAGTTTCCTTCCTTACTTTCCATCTCTCTTTTGATTGATCATATCTTCCTCAGTCTCTCCCTGTATTTCTTTCTTGTCTTCTGTTGTGCTGTCTTTTCTTTCTTTCTTTCTTTCTTTCTTTCCATATTCCCTCCTCCATTCATCGAGGCTGTGCAGGGGAACAGATGACATTTGGACTCTAATCACTCCCTGAACCCCCATAATCCCCCCCCCCCCCCCCACACACACACACACACACCCACACAGACACACAAACACACAAACACACTCTTTGGTGTTCATTAGCGCCCGGATAAACTGCCGTCAGACAGATTAATCCATCACAGCCCTGCAACGCTCTCACTCACTCACTCACTCACTCACCCAGCCAGTCAGTCAACCAGCCAGCCAGCCAGTCAGTCAGTCAGGTTCCTCCCCTGCCTTGTTAGTGTGTATCAAGGGAGAGGCGAGGCGGCCTGCGAGGGGTTGTTGCTGCTATTTGCGGCCCCGTAACGAGATGGAGGAGATACCGCGCGCCTTCAAAGGAATATCTAAGAGGCATCAGAGGAGACGGTGATAACATCAACGCTGCCTCCCTCGTCGGCTGTATAGCGACCCGCCCCCCCCCCCCCCTCTCCTCCCTCGTCCCTCCCTCCTGATGAAATCCATGAAAGCCACAAGCTTACATGAGGCCCCCGCGCTCACCGACTAGCTAAAGGTGAGGAGGAGGTGAATGGAGCGGCACAGCAACGGGGGGGGGGAATTGTGTTTTGCGGAACACAAAAGTTGCATGTTTCCCCATTTCCCCCATCCGGCCAGAGCAACTTACTTGGCAGAAAAGAAAAAAAAAACCCTCAACACATTAAAAGTATTTCGTTTGGCTCATTTTGATGCCAGCGCCGTTATCGCTCGCGTACACGAGACGGCGGTGAGGGCGTGAAGTAGCAGGCTACCTTCCAAGCGCAAAATGGAGGAATGAAAACGCTCGGATGTGAAGGTATGATGATGATGATGATGCTGATGAAGTTGGAAGGGGTCCAGGGTTGCTATCAAACATTAACATGCCTGAGATGCCGGGGCTGCCGCTGCCTCTGTGGTGTTGCCAAGGTTTCTGTCAAGAAGAAGAAGAAAAAAAATGGTTTTCAAGATGTTAATACACATGAATGAACAAAACATATGCTGTAGATACTACGCCGGTTAGAGCGAACAAGAAACATCTTGGAAACCGTCGTTGTTGTTGCTTTTTTTTAACACGAGTGTAAAGACTGGCATTTGTTAGTTTCATGCTAATGAAGATAACACTTTTTTTTGTCATTCCTCTCTTCAAACCCTAATCTACACGACACATAAATAAGGTACAGTTGCATTTATGACGCGGATCGCGGCATGAGTACAAATAAACCGATGCGTTGACGAAGTACAAACACAAGTTATTGGAAAAGTACATTAAAAAGTGAAATGGCAACCGTCCTGTTGCGCTACTGTTTGTTAGCATTGCCGCTATTATTGTGGGAGGCTATGCACTTCCTCTCACCCAGAGAGCGAGTGCATGAGTTAAGTAATACATTGTGGTAAACCATCAGCCATACGATCGTCATAAGGAGAAAGAAATAATAGATTTTCTGCCTTGAGAGATAAAATAATAAGTAGTTCCCACTGTTCCAATTCCGGCTCAATCTCTAAAGCTCACGGCATTTAATTAAAGAGGCGTCAGATCTTCACAGGAAGACTCTGAAAAGGATTCATATTTCCTACAGGGTTCTGGTTAACCTCCCGTGTCGAGGGGAATGGAAGAAAGTGAAGCACACATAGAAACATAACGGTTCATTTATAAAAAGAATTATATTAATGGATTTATTTTGTATAGCGCTTTTCAAGAGACTGAAAGAGGCTTTAGAACAGAACAGAACAAATCAGGGATTTAAAGGTGCACCTTATAGCGGCTTTAGTAGCACTAAGACGCATGCAAAACACACACAGACACACGGCCGCCCACGGCCCACATGCACACACACACACACACACACACACACACACACACACACAGAGACGTTTAACAAAGTGAATATGACAATAGTAGGAATATAATGTATGATAATCACACCATTGCCCATTTAACTCCCCAAAGATACACAGACCACAAGATATGGGAGAAACATAACGCCGATAACGGGGATCCTTACAGGTTTTTAAAACTGCATTACATTACTGCACTACTTTTTCCTGCACTGCAACATTGAACCATGTCTTACCTAAAGTGTGCCAAAGCTGGGCTAATCGGAAGACCTGGGATAAACCTGACAGGAGATATTGGAGAAACCTGACAAATGGCACAAAAAAAGGTAGCTGGACCCTGTTATGTTTTTGCCCCCAAATATTTTTTTCTCAACATTTTTGCAAACTTTCACCCGGTCTTAGGTCAACTGTGCCAAAACTTGGCTGTAGGTTCGGAAGAGATTGACTAAACCTGACAGGAGATTTGGGAGAAACATGACAAATAGATAAGGTGGGAGGACCCTTAAAAAAGTTTTTACCCCAAAATATTTTTTTCTCCAATCCTTTCCAAACTTTCACCCTGTCGTACGTCAACTGTGCCAAAGCTGGGTTGCATGACAGAAACGGCTATGGATCGATTTTGTTTGCCAGATTTTTTTCTCTGTTATTCGTGATGTTGATTCGTTACGCGCCTGATGGAACTTTAAAGTAAGCAAAACAATTTTAGGAGCTCTTGCAGACCGTGAGATGTCTGAGACGGAGAGATACTCAGGGCTTCAAGCCCCACGCCTTCACCTTCAAACTTCCTGAGCTTTTGTAAAATACCTAGCAGGGACTTTTTTGAGCCAGGACTTTTTTGGGTACTAAATAAGTCCCAAGAACTTAATTTAGACCCTGGCTCCTGGAGTGGACACGCACCGTTTCCACAGCATGTGTGTAGTCCACGATGAATTGCCTTCAGCATGGATAAGACAACAAGTGGCATGAAAAGAAAGGACTTCCAGAGTGTATTAAGGATCTTTTAAAAAGTGATTAGGTTTTACCCAATGTTTTATATCAAACTTATATAAGAAAAGATAAGATAGAACTGTATTAATCCCGAAGGAAATTCTTGTGCCAGAGGTTGCTCCAAAAAATATATATATAACTTACTGTATATATCGAAATACATCAAAATAGAACAGAAATAGAAAATACATTTGAAAATGTCTTGTGGCTCCAAGCATTTAGATAATGATAGCATTTGGCACATGATAACACTTAAAGTTAGCATATTTATTTATTTATTTTAATTGTGGAGGGCCTATTAGCATACTGGGGCCCTGGGCAAGTTCCAAGATTGCCCATATATGGTAGACCCGGGCTTGGCAGGCGCCGATGAGGGGGGCGGTGTCAGGGGGCCGGCGAGCCACGTCCAACAGAGGGCACTATTAGGCCAAACATAGACTCCGAGGCGACCCTGCTATTTAACACCGCAATCTCCGCTTGTCTTCAGTTCGGCGGCCTCAATCAGCTCCCACGAGTCGCGTCAAAGGCAACGAGATAATCACACACACACACACACACACACACACACACACACACACACGTTCCTGGGTGAACTCAATAGGAGTTGGCAGGGACACGTCAGACGCATGCAAATGTGCCTTGTTTGTGTGAGAATGGGTTTGTTTTATTGTATTCCCCTTCTCCCCTCCTCGGCGTACAACCTCAGCTGTCACGGTTTCTCTTCATCATTTTTCAGCCGAGCGATGATAACTGTCCGCCCGGCGAGCGCGTCGTGAATCAGGCTTCAGTGGCTTGAATGACAGCTCATTACTCTCCCTCCTTAACACAAGACAACAACCTTGACTGTGGGGTGGGGGGGGGGGGTCCCTTTGAGGAGTCAAGTTAAGCGTTGAATGCCATTCAAGGTGGTGTGTGCGTGTGTGTGTGTGTGTGTGTGGTGTGTGCGTGTGTGTGTGTGTGTGTGTGTGTGTGGGTCTTCATCATGTCTGATTCTACGGATTGGAGGGATAGTCGGACTTGGTGTGTGAAGACTCACACACACAGACAGACACACAGACACACACAGGGCTCAATTGGATGCTCATAAAGCAATGTTAACAAATCAAAAAATCTAAAAAGCTTTAATTTCAGAAACCCAAGGCCACAGCATGAATACAAAAAAACTGAGAAACTAAGAAAAGGATAATATTGCAAATTAATTTGGTTACTGAAGATTGATAGGCTGCAACATGAAACATTTTTATGTTTATATGATTTTTATTTTTAAAAAGCATCTGAATGGTTCATCAACTCTCACATCATTATTAATCAATCAATTCAATCGATATTATCCATGATCGCATGCTGTGCTGTATTATCAATAACTACTTTATTACACAGTTTACCTTTGTCTTCCAGTGCGTAGATAGGCCCACAATGAAATAGACTGTCTCTCGGAGCAGCAGACCTTGGCAGGGATCTCCCTGCAGGGTCGCGCTGACCTGTGTTTTGGTTAACAGCCTCGCTCGTGGGAAAAGTCATACAGGACGCGGGAAGTAGTCAATAGACAAACTGGTTAGATAAAGTGTGTACACAATTCAATGCTTTGTTTTGTCTCTTTGTGCCTGTTGTGTGAGCGTTAGCTTGGCTTTAGCTTTGTGTTAGGATTTCAAGTTGCAGAAAAGGAGGCTTTTTGTAATCAATCTTTTTTGTAATAAAGCGTTTTTCAAAAAATGAGAATAGTTTAACTTGAGAAATGTACATTTGACGTGGGCCGCTTTTTGTCAGCGGACCAATCACGACGAAGATCAACCACAAAGCAGCCGTTGTATAAAGCTGCCCCACGTTGTTGTGGAAAGAAAATGTGTGTGTTGCGAGATCCCCTCTTATTTTCATTTTCAACACAAAATGTGCTTGATAGGCCTGCACCTTTTCTTCATAAATGGCGTACAGTGTGAGCACGGCCTCAAATGCCAAACATGTGTTGCAGAGAAGTCAGCCATTGTTACAGGTGGACACACACACACACACACACACACACACCACACCACACACACAAACACAGACACTGGGGCCCCAAACATCATCCCACGGCCAACCTTCATCTCCACCTGCTATCTGAGGAGTGTGAGGACTCCCTGTTCCCTGGAGAAGGACTCATACCTCCCCCCTCCCTCCCTCCCCCCGCTCCCCTATCTCTCTCACCCCCCCCCCCCCCCCCCCCCTCCCCCAACATCCTCCATCTCCTCCTCCAGGTTCCCACCGATGAGTTGTGAGAGTGTGTGTCTATGTGTGTGTGTGTGTGTGTGTGTGTGTGTATGTGTGTGTGTGTGTGTGTGTGTGTATGTACATGTGAGTGAGCGTGTGTGTATGTGTGTGTGTGTGTGTGTGTGTGTGTGTGTGTGTGTGTGTGTGTGTGTGCCTGGGGAGAGAGGGGGGGAGGATGTTCTCTTACAGTTTTTATCGTGCAGGCTGGGAGAGGAGGAAGGAGGCAGGAGATGGAGGAGGCCAAGTTAAAGGAGGAGGTAGCAAATTATATCCCCCCCCCCCCCCTCTCCCCCTCCCCACCATCGCCACCGCTCTGAGATAGACAAAGAAGCACGGAACTGAAGACAAGGAAACCAACACATTGGTGGTGCAGGTGGTGGTGGTGGCGGTGGTGGTGGTGCAGGTGGTGGTGGTGGCGGGGGTGGTGGTGGGGTGGCGGCGGCGGCGGTGATGGTGGCGGTGGTGGCGGCAGTGGTGGTGATGGTGGTGGTGTGGATGTGTGTGGTGTATGTGAAGGTGTGTATGCATGCGTGCATGTCTGTGTGTGCCTGCGTATGTGTGTGTGTGTGTGTGGTGTGTGTGTGTGTGTGTGTGTCTGCTTATGTATGTTGTGTGTGTGCGTGGTGTATGTGGCGGCACTGAACAGAATATTAATCAGCCAGCTTTTCATGTGTAATTGTCGTATTACGGCCGCTTCACAAAAATCCACTCTGAAGTGTGTTCTTCCATGCTCTTGCCAGCAGTGGTGGTGTGTGTGTGTGTGTGTGTGTGTGTGTGTGTGTGTGTGTGTGTGTGTGTGTGTGTGTGTGTGTGTGTGTGTGTGTGTGTGTGTATACTGTATATGCGTGTGTCTGTGTGTATATATGCGTACGTGTATATATGTGTGTATATGTGTGTGTGTGTGTGTGTGTGTGTGTGTGTGTGTGTGTGTGTGTGTGTGTGTGTGTGTGTGTGTATACTGTATATGCGTGTGTCTGTGTGTATATATGCGTACGTGTATATATGTGTGTATATGTGTGTGTGTGTGTGTGTGTGTGTGTGTTTGTATGTCTGTCACTCAATCTCCAGCGATGCTGTGTAATTATGTCAACTCGGTTCTGCACAAACCTGCTGAGCTTTATTACAAAAGTTCCGCGGGGGAAACATCGGCGGGAAATTGCTTTAAGCGTCCTTGTTAAAAACCGATCGATGCGCTGCCCCCCCACACACACCGGAGTGGGGGCGCCACCTCCGCCTCTCCAATTTGTTTGTTAAGATGGGAAAAAAGATTTTTGTCATCTTACACACACACACACACACACACACACACACGCAAAGACAAGTGGAAGCTCTGTCTCCGCACTACGCTGGCCATAGCACGGTGCTGGAGGTTTCTGTGGATCTAGGGCGGGTCACTACAGGAGTTAAGGCGAGATGTCTTGCTCAAAGCACCGGGGACCCTAGCGTTGTTGTGGCCCGCTGTGCCCAGCAGTGCCCACCAAGGAGCCCCCGGGAGGGAGCACGGCTTCCTCCAGCAGGCCGAACCAACCTTGACATGCCAGTACACTCCCCCCCACTGTGTGTGTGTGTGTGTGTGTGTGTGTGTGTGTGTGTGTGTGTGTGTGTGTGTGTGTGTGTGTGTACAATTCTGCTGTTGAAAATTTGGAAGTACATTTTACGTACTCTTATTTATATACTTCGTTTACACACTTTAATGTAGAATATCTGTCATTGCGCAGACATTTGATGGTGAATTCTGAATGTGGCGGTGATGGTGGGGAGTGGATGGAGAGGTGGTACAGGGTGAGGAGTGAGGGGGTGAGAGGTGAGGGGGGGAGGGGGTGAGAGGGTGAGGGGGTGAGAGGGAGTGGGGTTGGGGGTGGGGGGTGTGTGGTGGGTTGTCCCGGTGCCTCACCCCCGTGGGACAGATCTGGGGAGGTAGCGAAGCGCAGCAGCCTTTTGAAGTGGTAATTTGTGCTCAGGGACCCAAGGGAGCCGGCGGTAAATTGAAATATCTTCTTTGACGACAGACACCGAATGTGAGACACGCACAGACAGACACACAGGCAGACACACAGACACGACAGACACACAGACACACAGACAGACACACAGACACACAGACACACAGACACACCACGCAGACAGACACACAGACACACAGACACACAGACACACAGACACACAGACAGACACACAGACACACACAGACAGACACACAGCCACGCAGACAGACACACAGACACGCAGACACACAGACACACAGACACAGACACACAGACAGACACACAGACACGCAGACACACAGACAGACACAGACACACAGACAGACAGACACAGAGACAGACACACAGACACAGACACACACAGCAGACACGCAGACACACAGACAGACACAGACACAGCAGACAGACAGACACACAGAGACAGACACACAGAGACACAGACACACAGACAGACACAGACACACAGACAGACACACAGACAACAGACAGACACACAGACACGCAGACACACACACACACACAGACACAGACACAGACACAGACACACACAGACACACAGACACACAGACACACAGACACAGACACACAGACACGCAGACACAGACAGACACACAGACACAGACACACAGAGACACAGACAGACACCAGACACACAGAGACACAGAGACACAGACACAGAGACACAGACACAGACACACAGACAGACACAGACACAGACACAGCACACAGCAGACACACAGACACACAGACAGACACACAGACACAGACAGACACACAGACAGACACACAGACACACACACACAGACACACAGACACACACACAGACACACAGACACACAGACAGACACACAGACACACAGACACACAGACACACAGACAGACACACAGACACGCAGACACACAGACAGCCGCTGTGGATGCAGCACCTTCCAGATGAGATGGTGTGGGGGTAGGGAGCCCCGTCTGTCTGTGTGTGAGGACGTTGTGTCGTGGGGTGTGGTGTTGAGTGTGTGTGTGTGCGTGTGTGTCAGTGTGTGTGTGTTGTGTGTGTGCGTGCATGTGTGTGTGTGTGTGTGTGTGTGTGTGTGGGTCTTCATCATGTCTGATTCTACGGATTGGAGGGATCGGACTTGGTGTGTGAAGACTCACACACACAGACAGACACACAGACACACAGACACACAGACACACACAGGGCTCAATTGGATGCTCATAAAGCAATGTTAACAAATCAAAAAATCCAAAAAGCTTTAATTTCAGAAACCCAAGGCCACAGCATGAATACAAAAAAACTGAGAAACTAAGAAAAGGACAATATTGCAAATGAATTTGGTTACTGAAGATTGACAGGCTGCAACATGAAACATTTTTATGTTTATATGATTTTATTTTTAAAAAGCATCTGAATGGTTCATCAACTCTCACATCCCAATCAATCAATTCAATCGATATTATCCATGATCGCATGCTGTGCTGTATTATCAATAACTACTTTATTACACAGTTACCTTTGTCTTCCAGTGCGTAGATAGGCCCACAATGAAATAGAGTCTCTTGGAGCAGCAGACCTTGGCAGGGATCTCCCTGCAGGGTCGCGCTGACCTGTGTTTTGGTTAACAGCCTCGCTCGTGGAAAAGTCATACAGGACGTGGAATAGTCAATAGACAAACTTTAGATAAAGTGTGACACAATTCAATGCTTTGTTTTGTCTCTTTGTGTCTTTGTGTGAGCGTTAGCTTGGCTTTAGCTTTGTGTTAGGATTTCAAGTTGCAGAAAAGGAGGCTTTTTGTAATCAATCTTTTTTGTAATAAAGCGTTTTTCAAAAAATGAGAATAGTTTAACTTGAGAAATGTACATTTGACGTGGGCCGCTCTTTGTCAGCGGACCAATCACGACGAAGATCAACCACAAAGCAGCC
Organism: Coryphaenoides rupestris; assembly: GCA_002895965.2. Taxonomy (NCBI): domain Eukaryota; kingdom Metazoa; phylum Chordata; class Actinopteri; order Gadiformes; family Macrouridae; genus Coryphaenoides; species Coryphaenoides rupestris. The sequence goes on from PIJE02000420.1 coordinate 62,423, forward strand.
GTTGTATAAAACTGCCCCACGTTGTTGTGGAAAGAAAATGTGTGTGTTGTGAGATCCCCTCTTATTTTCATTTTCAACACAAAATGTGCTTGATAGGCCTGCACCTTTTCTTCATAAATGGCGTACAGTGTGAGCACGGCCTCAAATGCCAAACATGTGTTGCAGAGACGTCAGCCATTGTTACAGGTGGACACACACAACACACACAGCACACCACACACAACACACCAAACACAGACACTGGGGCCCCGAAGCATCCATTCCACGGCCAACCTTCATCCTCCACCTGCTATCTGAGGAGTGTGAGGACTCCCTGTTCCCTGGAGAAGGACTCATACCTCCCCCCTCCCTCCTCCCCCCCTCCCCTACTCTCTCCTCTCCCCTCTCCCTCTCCTCTCTCTCTGTCCAGGTGTGTGTGTGTGTGTGTGTGTGTGTGTGTATGTGTGTGTGTGTGTGTGTGTGTGTGTGTGTGTGTGTGTGTGTGTGTGTGCTATGTACATGGTTGGAGGTGAGCGTGTGTGTATGTGTGTGTGTGTGTGTGGTGTGTGTGTGTGTGTGGTGCTGTGTGTGATGTGTGCCTGGGGAGAGAAAAGAGAGAGAGGATGATTCTCCTGTACAGTTTTTTTATCGTGCAGGCTGGGAGAGGAGGAAGGAGGCAGGAGATGGAGGAAGGCCAAGTTAAAGGAGGAGGGTAGCAAATTATATCCCCCCCCCCCCTCTCCCCCTCCCGCACCATCGCCACGTCTGAATGTAGACAAAGAAAGCACGGGAACTGAAGACACGGAAACCAGACAGCATTTGGTGCAGGTGGTGGTGGTGGCGGTGGTGGTGGTGCAGGTGGTGGTGGTGACGGGGGTGGTGTGGTGGTGGCGGCGGCGGCGGTTGATGGTGGCGGTGGTGCGGGCAGTGGTGGTGATGGTGGTGGTGTGATGTGTGTGTGTATGTGAAGGTGTGTATGCATGCGTGCATGTCTGTGTGTGCCTGCGTATGTGTGTGTGTGTGTGTGTGTGTGTGTGTGTGTGTGTGTGTGTCTGCTTATGTATGTGTGTGTGTGCGTGTGTATGTGGCGGCACTGAACAGAATATTTAATCAAGCAGCTTTTCATGTGTAATTGTCGTATTACGGCCGCTTCACAAAAATCCACTCTGAAGTGTGTTCTTCCATGCTCTGCCAGCAGTGTGTGTGAGTGTGTGTTGTGTGTGTGTGTGTGTGTGTGTGTGTGTGTGTGTGAGTGTGTGTGTGTGTGTGTGTGTGTGTGTATACTGTATAATGCGTGTGTCTGTGGTGTATATATGCGTACGTGTATATATGTGTGTATATGTGTGTGTGTGTGTGTGTGTGTGTGTGTGTGTGTGTGTGTGTGTGTGTGTGTGTGTGTGTGTATACTGTATATGCGTGTGTCTGTGTGTATATATGCGTACGTGTATATATGTGTGTATATTGTGTGTGTGTGTGTGTGTGTGTGTGTGTTTGTATGTCTGTCACTCAATCTCCAGCGATGCTGTGTAATTATGTCAACTCGGTTCTGCACAAACCTGCTGAGCTTTATTACAAAAGTTCCGCGGGGGAAACATCGGCGGGAAATTGCTTTAAGCGTCCTTGTTAAAAACCGATCGATGCGCTGCCCCCCCCACACACACTGGGGTGGGGGCGCCACCTCCGCATCTCCAATTTGTTTGTTAAGATGGGAAAAATATTTTTCTCATCTTACACACACACACACACACACACACACGCAAGGACAAGTGGAAGCTCTGTCTCCGCACTACGCTGGCCATAGCACGGTGCTGGAGGTTTCCGTGGATCTAGGGCGGGTCACTACAGGAGTTAAGGCGAGACGTCTTGCTCAAAGGCAGCACCGGGGACCCTAGCGTTGTTGTGGCCCGCTGTCCGCAGCCGTGCCCACCAGGGAGCCCCCCGGGAGGGAGCACGGCTTCCTCCAGCAGGCCGAACCAACCTTGACATGCCCAGTACACTCCCCCCCCCACTGTGTGTGTGTGTGTGTGTGTGTGTGTGTGTGTGTGTGTGTGTGTGGTGTGTGTGTGTGGTGTGCGTGTGTCACACAAACAAAAGCACAATTCTGCTGTTGAAAATTTGGAAGTACATTTTACGTACTCTTTAATATCTCTTTAACAATTACTTCGTTTACACACTTTAATGTAGAATATCTGTCATTGCGCTCTTTGAATGGTGAATTCTGAATGTGGCGGTGATGGTGGGGAGTGGATGGAGATGGTGGTACAGTGGTGCCCAGGCCTACATCAGTGAGGTGGTGAGAGAGTGAGGGGTGGATGGGGTGAGAGGGGTGGGGGTGGAGGGGGTGAGTGGAGGGGGTGGAGGGGTGTGGTGGGTTGTCCCGGTGCCTCACCCCCGTGGGACAGATCTGGGGAGGTAGCGAAGCGCAGCAGCCTTTTGAAGTGGTAATTTGTGCTCAGGGACCCAAGGGAGCCGGCGGTAAATTGAAATATCTTCTTTGACGACAGACACCGAATGTGAGACACGCAAGACAGACAACAACAGACACGACAGGCAGACACACAGACACCGCAGACACACAGACACGCAGACAGACACACAG
>PIJE02000420.1:67500-82500 GCA_002895965.2 Coryphaenoides rupestris
TAAGCATCAGGCGGAAGGCATTGCTACCACCACTACCAGCCTGGACCTCCAGGTGCGAGACAGGTAGCTAACTCTACGGGTCTCCCTTCTTTCTCCCACAGGAACCCACCCGCCCCTCCCCCTCCCACCCACCCTCCCACCCTCCCCACCCGCTGGGCTGAAGTGTTGAGGCAGACCTTATTATTCTGTTAAACACCCCTGTGTCTGCTGGCCCCTACGTTCAGGGCCCCCCGTGTTTCCATCTCCATCTGTCTGACGGTACTACAGCACAGACACAAACAACCCCCGACAAGGGAAACGAGGGGAATTAGCTGTACAGTAAAGCCACTGAGAGTATAGGACACACACACACACACTCTCTCTCAACACACACACACACACACACACACACACACACACACACACACACACACACACACACACACACACACACACACACACACACACACACAGGGGGTTTAGACATTGGGTTGAAATTCAAGCTCCAAACGTTGTGTTATATGCAGGCCTAAGGAGAACTGCCATGTTCCATAATGATGACAGCCTTGGCGAGCTACTCGTGATGTTTATGGAGTTGGCCAGCTACTCTCCATGTTACAATTGTTGGCAGCGAGCTACGTTCTTTGTTATCAAAATGACCTTGGAGCTGCTTTAATGTCGAAGCTTTTGGCAATGACGTCCATGTGTCAGAAATACAATTGCTATTTTTTTTTCTTCCGGGCTAAAGTTTGACTAAAAAGTATCTCTGAACGTTCCAAATTATCGTGTGCACGGGTAACAGAGTTGGTGCGAAGTCCTGAGTGCTCAGAGTTGGCGGACTGGCTCCTCCACCCGATCTGTTCTAGATGAACCAGCAGCCTTCCTGATGCCAGCAACATGACAGGTGGGACCTTTGTTGTGAACTGTGCAAAGTTGCCTATTGCGATAAAGAAAAGTAACGCCATTAATCAAGTTTGACACCTGCGGCGGGGGAGCGCGGCGAGGCCGGTTGCAACAGAGATAGGCTACTTTTATATTTAAACCTATCCATTTGTATTTTCTGCATGTATCAGGAACAGATGGGGGGGCTATTTCAATACTGTTGCCTTGTCACTCTCTGGGTGTATTGTACAACACATTGACACAAGTAAACATTGCAGGGAGTTGGGCGTGAATCTTAGAATAATATTCCTTAAATAACCAAGATGCAATTCAGAATTCTTATTTTATTAATTCATATATTTACATAAAAGCAATAAAGTCCAAGTGTTTTATGTCACATGTTTTATTGTCACATAACACAGGGCCATTCTGAACAGTGAAATTCTGTAATGCAAAATTTTTTTTTTTAATATATAAACACACACAACACACACACACGCGCCACACACCACACAACATAGTATATATCGAGCGGCACAATATATATAATAAGATAATACAATAAAACAATATACATAATAATGATCCAAAATATTGTGAGTGAGTCAATGCGGGGGGCCTCTTACTGAGAGGGTGACTCGTAGGTCAAGTGCAGTGACTCAGTGGGCTTCAGTGTCTTGACTCTGTGACCGTCTGCTCTCCAGGTTAGACTGAGTTCACCCTGCTGCTGCTGCTGCTGCTGCTGCCACCTAGTGGTGGGGACAGGGCGGGGAGGGGATGGTGGGTGGGGGGGTGGGGGGGGGGGGGGGGGGGGGGGGGGGGGGGGTCTGAATAGAACAGAGGTTGGAGCACAGCTATGATATTCATGGTGTTCACAGAATCAACACATACAAATTCCTACCGCCACAGATTCTGTGGGGAAAATGTGAGAATGTAAACACATGTATTTATCTCTCGGCATCTCGGCAATATATAAAACAAATAGGCCGATAAAAAAGTTAATATATACAATAAGTAGTCTGCCTTAAACCTACACAATTTAAATCTGTTACATGGTGTGTCAAATTATCCTGGAATTTCCAAAAGTGCAATTGTGCATAGAATGCAAAAACTGCTCCTCCTAATCCCACACATCCCTACTGTTACCATGTGAGGTGACCTCTGCAATGTAGCCTTGGTCTGTGAAGGTCTGAGTGTGTTTTATAATGTAATATATAACAATATATATATATATGAGAGAGTTGCTTTCGATCACATTTCAGGACTAGTCTTGTTTGATGTATGGCCCACTGTCCGCAGCCGTGCCCACCAGGAGCCCCCGGGAGGGAGCACGGCTTCCTCTAGCAGGCCGGACCAACCTTGACATGCCAGTACACTCCCCCACTGTGTGTGTGTGTGTGTGTGTGTGTGTGTGTGTGTGTGTGTGTGTGTGTGTGTGTGTGTGTGTGTGTGTGTGTGTGGTGTGTGTGTGTGCGTGTGTGTGTGTGTGTGTGTACATTCACAGAGACCTTGTCTGGAGACCTTGAGCACTATAGAGCGCCAGGGGCCCCCAGTCTTCTGGGAGAGAGAGAGAGAGAGAGAGAGAGAGAGAGAGAGAGAGAGAGAGAGAGAGAGAGAGAGAGAGAGAGAGAGAGAAGAGAGAGGGGCGAGGGGGTCGGTTGAAGAGGGAGACCCTGAGGAGATAAGAAAATTTTCACATTTTCGCAGAACAGCCTGTTCCTAAAACACACTGTCTCTTTCACTCACCCGTTTTCCCACTCTCTCTCTCTATCTGTCTCTCTCTCTCTGTCTCTCTCTCTCTCTCTGTCTCCCTGCGTTGACATCTGTCTCCGTCTGTGTGTGTGTGTGTGTGTGTGTGTGTGTGTGTGTGTGTGTGTGTGTGTGTGTGTGTGTGTGTGTGTGTGTGTGTGTGTGTGTGTGTGTGCGTGCGTCCGTCTGTGTGTGGGAGAGAGAGAGAGAGAGAGAGAGAGAGAGAGAGAGAGAGAGAGAGAGACAGCAGATAACCACTGTAGCAAAACACACCACCAAGCGGGCCTCTTTCGCCCTGACAGCGGAAGGCACACATGACGACGGGATTTTTGTTCCCATTGTTGCTGTCTGTCTCACCCCACAGGTGCGTGTGTGTGTGTGTGTCTTGGTGTGTGTGTGTGTCTCCATGAAGGAGTGGTGGTGGTGGTGGTGGTGGTGGGGACGGCGGGTGGGTGGATGTGTGGATGTGTGGGTGGGTGAGTGGGTGGGGGCGTTGGGTGGGGGGTGTGGGGGGGGGTGTTTGCGTCGCGGTCGGAGAAAACAGCTACTCTGTCTTTCTCAAACATCTTCAAGGTCCCGTGTGGGGATAAAACGGACCAGCGGAGCGCTCCCGGCCCCAGAGACGCCGCTCCGGGACACCAGGCAGGGTGAGTCCATTCCGCAACCCTCACACAACCTCAACTCCGCTGTCCGCCTTTTGCTTGCCGCAGGCAGCCCCCAAGACAAGGCTTTCTCCTGCTAACGACAAAACAAAACTTAGTCTTCTCCTTCTAGTGCTGTAATTCTGTACTCTATACTCTATATTCAAACAACATTACGATGTCTTTTTAACGTAATTTTACTGAATTCATTGTACGATTTGTATTTTAATTCATCAGTGTGTTCCGGGGGTCCCCTAGACCTATTAAATGGGGACCGCTCACCCAAACTTTGCTCATTATGTGCGAGGGGTTCACAGCAAGCGATGTAACTTTGGTTGTCTGGTTGTGCTAGCTGTCTGCCACGCCAGGTCTATGGCAGCCCAAGCCGACGGGAGGGAGATGGAGAGACAGAGACGGCGAGAGAGAGAGAGAGAGAGAGAGAGAGGATGCCGGTCGTGCCTATTTTCACTCGTTGTTCCTTTTTCCTATGCATATACCTCTTTGAGAATTCACTTTAAAGAGGCATAGGGCATGGGAAAATGGGGCTGCAGAGGTAAAACACCTGACGCCGTCCACACCAGCCAATCACCTTGGAGCGCTGGACCACCTGGGATGTGTAGTCTTTGCAAACGCTATAAAAGCCTACAAATGCTGTTTTTTTGCTCTGCGGTTGATTATTGTTGGTTTCTTCTGCGATTCTATCTTGTGATGTGAATTTGTGTCGTCATTAATTAAGTTGACCCCGGTGAAAGATTAATCTAATGTTACGAATAACGTGTGAATTTGATCATGTGAATGCATATTGTGAATATTTGTGAATATATCTGTTGCTATTCACATACTTTTCCATATTAAAGAAAATGTTGCTTAAATGTGTCATTTGGGTTTATTGTTATTGGTAAACAGATGAAGCAAACACTTAAAAAAAAAGGTATTTTAAATGTTCCTCTTAGTGTTAGTGTTTAGCGTTTGACTCATGTTTACTTTGGATACACGGCGGTTACTCAGGGTAAGTCATGTGAACACAGAATACGACTTAACAGCAACAATCTACTTTACTGTTTGTTGGTAGAAGCAGAGACTCTCTTATAGTCAGTAAATGTCCCTCTCTCTCTCTCTCTCTCTCTCTCTCTCTCTCTCTCTCTCTCTCTCTCCGTCCCTCTCTCTCCCCCCCCTCTCTCTCTCCGTCCCTCTCTCACTCTCCCTCCCCCTCTCAATCACTCTCTCCCTCTCCCTCCCTCTCGCTCTATCTCTCGCTGTCTCTCCCTCTCTCTCCCTCACCCCCTCTCTCTCTGTCTGTCTTTCTCTCTCCCTCTCTCCCCCCCTCCCCTCTCTATTCAGTGGTTAAATATCATGTTTATTTAGATTTAGTTTCGATGCTAATTATTCACATTTCATTTGTAAGAAAGTCACATACAGTATGTTTAGAACTGACCATTTTGTTTCATTACTAGAATTTGTATGAGGAAAAAGAAACCCTGTATATATATCATACATTTCTTAAGGCTAAACGTTGCAATATCTCCCCCTTTATGGTAACATGGGAGTTGGGCCTCTGGGCAGAAGAAACCCCCCCCCCCCCCCCCCCCCCCCCCCATCAGCAACCTAATCCACCCGGGAGCCCCACCCAATGGATTAAAGGCCTCTGATCCGGATGAGCCATGTAAACCAGAGCAGCGCTGAATGGGCCCTGATGGCTCACCATTCACACGCTGTTTTCATGTAAGCGGAGCACAAGCACCGTCGCCTGGATTGTGAACGGGGGCCAATATCAATTGGTAATTCATTGGCGACTAAAAAATGGCATTGTGGAGGTGATGTCTACCTGACGAAATCAAATGGGCATTCAAAGGGGATTAAAGGATCAAGCCATGCATATGTTTATTAGTTAGTGATTGCTGGCTATGAGACTGGATGTCTTGTAATGCTCACAATGATCTCTATTTTTTAACGACTTTTCTCATGCAGATAAGAATACAATTGTGTCGTTATTTTCATCATGTTTCTGATCATTTCAAATGTTTCAAAATGTTATAGATAGGCTACAGGTTTGCAGATAATCAGTGAAAATGAAATTCCAGGGATTTGGTCGAACCATAATGCCAAATAGTCGACCAGCAGGACCAGTTTGTGACAGTACAGTAAGAGGCCCTCACTCAGTGGTTTCGTCGTCATTCAAATCCGAAGTTACATTTATCAATGGATAACGAATGCTTCGAGTGACTCAATCAGTCCCCCGGTATTTAGACGGCGCCTAATGACTTCAAGGTGAGGCAATACACACCTTTGGTAGACTTGAAGGCGCCGTCCCAGGGAATCTTTCGGGTGAGTGTGAAGAGCTCCGATGAGACACAATGGGGCTCAGGGGATATCAATGATCTGGTCGTTAGTTGCTGCTTTGATGATCTCTTTGAAGACACACGCAGACAGGTCCATCGGAGCCATACGCGGAGGCCTGTTGCGCGTCTATAACCAGCATAGTGATCGATTGTCTCAAACATATGATTGGAAATCGCCGGAGAAGCCTTATAGTATGCATGACTTAAAACTTGGCCTGTTAACGGACTATGCAGAGTAATGGCAAGGGATTAGAACAACATTACTGTGCAACAAAAAAAAACAACCAACCCTGCCACAATACCGCCGACAGTTAAGGGACCATCAGGACCAAAAACCTCACGTCACAAAAAACCAGCTTCTTCCCCACTGCAACTGGCCTCATCAACAAGACCCCGGGACCCCCACTGATCCCTGCACCCCCTGTGGACACAACCCCCCAACGCCCCAATCTTTTCTTAAATTGCACCTTTGTATTGCTTATTTCTGATATAGGCCTACTGTATATATATTTTTACATTTTTATTTCTACTCTGTTTAATGGTCAATGTCAGGCACCAATTCCACAAAAGCACATTCCTTGTTTGCAAAAAAACAAGCCAATAAATCTGTTTGTGATTCTGATTCAGTGGTGTAATGATACCGGCCTAGAGTCAGGCCTACACGATATTCAGTTAGGGAATTAAGACACAACTTTTGAATTATTTATATTTCATTTATTTTTGTACATAAAAGATCATTTTTTCCAATATAATAGGCATATCGAATGACATTTTTTTTTTACAGATAATTATTATAATTATTATTTCGTTATATATATTTTTCATTTAACCAACTATAAGCCTATACATAACCTGAACTAATTCATCAAAAGATAGTGCTTGTTAAAAAAAACCCAATAAAAAAAACAACAACAACTCTTAGAGTGAAAGCAGGGAAATTATCTAGATTCTAGATATATAAATATATATAAAAGTGACCACATCAAGATCGTCATGTTATAAAGTTCAAGGGGGGGGGGGGGGGCTAGTAGTAGTAAGGGGTCGCCATCGACATCGACATCGGGTGCATGTGGGACTGGTGGACGAGCTGCTGTGGCGGGAACGGGAGCCCGCGTACCGGCTGGGGGAAGCTGCCGCCGCCGCCGCCGCCGCCGTAGAGAGGGAGCTGACCGCCGAGCGCCTGGTGCTGAAACGCGGGGGCCGGCGGGTACAGAAAATGCGGGAGCAGCTGCAGGCCGGACGGCGCCGGGAAGAAGTCGGGACGCATGTCCTGGTGGTCCCTCTTCAACTTCATCCTTCTGTTCTGGAACCAGGTCTTAACCTTTAAGAAGAGAACGAGTGGGGGGGACACACGTGTCATGAAGGTTGTCGTTTATATATAAAGAAAGTGCAACATCAGCACAAAAAAGAACAAACATGCAAAAAAAAAGGGGACAGTGTTTTATATACCTGAGTTTCGGAGAGGTTGAGCTTCTCCGCGATCTTCCTCCGCTGCGTGGCGCCCAGGTACTTGTGCTTGCTGAAGGTGTTTTCCAACCGGCTGATTTGTTCAGGGGTGAACTTGGTCCTCATCCTTCGGTGGAGACCCGCTTCACCTTCGCTGTCGTCTCCCTGCTCACTCTCAGAGCCCGACGTATACCCGCAACTGTCTGTTATGGAGAAAAAGGGGGGAAAACATTGAGTTTTAAGTATTCCACACTCTCAAGACCTCTCAGACCTTGCACAGAGTGGGCTAAACACAGACTATAACAGAGGGGCCCCCAGACACCAACAGATAAACAACAAGAAAAATTGGAAAATAATGTTACTTACTGTTTGGCGAGGTCGGAGAATATGTGTCCCCCGACGTGACCTTCGACAGCACTTCGATACTCGAATAAGTCCCATGGTGAGGTTGAGCTTCATCCGGAAGAGGTGCGCTCTTATCATCCACCTCGCTGTCCTTTTCCGTTGGATAAAAACTCTTCGAGAGCCATTCGATGGAGAAGTTCGCCATGGTGTAATTATATGATGCGACGTACAGCCTCGCAGTCGTGCTGTGTCCTGTCCTGTGGCCCCTTTTCAGGTGTCCCTGCAGTGGCTGGCGTGGCTTGTGGCTGCCTATATAGGAGGGGCCCGCGTGTCTTTATTTGCATATGCGAGAGGATCTCAACGGAACGATAAAACGTCGATAGTGGTTGTAATTGAAGGTAATAGGTGGCACATTTGGGGTTTTTTCTCACGTTCACGACTGGCTGAGAGGCTCAGGCGCCAGCAAGGTCTGATAGGCTATCAGTGATTGGGGATCTATAGGGTTAGGGAATTATGATCATCAGCATAGGGGGGGGGGGGGGGGGGGCATTTTAGAGCAATATCCTATGCGCTCATCAATTCACATGCCGTGGGTATATAGGCCCAATATATTTGCTCGAAGATATAGGCCGAATGTTTGGCCTATTGGTTGTTTAGCAGTGTAATTCTACATTAATAAAATAATTTAAACACAAAAAACGTAAATGAAAAGTTTCGTTTTGGCCTCCTACAAAGAATACGTGCGCTGATAGTTGTCTGATACTATAACAAATGTTATATGAATACAAATATATATGGATGATTATATTTCATTATACCTGTGATTTGGGGATTTTGCTGGGACTATACACACACACACACACACACACACACACACACACACACACACACACACACACACACACACACACACACACACACACACACACACACACAAAGACACACACACACACACAGAAACACCAAACAACTTCAGTTGAAGCCTTTGTGCGTGTCCAGACGGGGTGTGAGTGTTGCCACGCCAGAATGCCTCAGCAGAAAGTGAGAAGCTTGTGTTTGATGTTGGTTGACATGCTAATTTGAAAGGGCCATTTGCTGAGGCTACTACCCGCATACCACGCATATAGGACTAATCCCGCCATAGTGGCTTATACAGTGTCCTCAAAATCATGACGTTGAAGTATAGTTATTTCATTAATATAGTTATTTTTTCAGCACTTTCAGCATTTTTTGCACCTTACTGTATATCCCATACAATTGAGAAAGACAGGCCCACATATGCATGATTATCAAACATTATTCAAATTAAACTGTGTGTCTGCTGGACATTGAGTGCGTGCATGGGCTGAAGGCGTAGCCCGACCTGTGTGTGTGTGTGTGTGTGTGTGTGTGTGTGTATAAAAACATAAGGAGACGCTTTCATCTGGTCCACTTCAAGGCGTCATGGGCAAAGCAATTAGCCTATTCTTCATACCGTCGGCGCAGGCGTTTTTTTTTGTGACCTCGACTTCAAACCACTCGAGAAGATCAGACCCGATCCTCTGGCTCGGCTGCATAGCATGGGCATGGCACACAAACAAACTGGCCCAGACTTTCTGGAGCCAGGGCCGGAGAGGGATCCTCATACAGTATAGTGTAACTCATCAATGCGGGGACTTAATTTAGACTAATTGTCGGCCACCATCTCCCCGTTAGCGGCCTTTGAAGCGCAGCGCGGGGACAAACAAGCATTAGTATAGCCGCGCATATGGAAAGCCCGCAGCGTGGGGGTCCCTCGGAGACTCCGCGGCTGACAGGTGAGGAGGAGCGCCCAGTGGCTCCACACACACACCAAATGTCATTGGTTTCGTTTAAATACACTGGGGGGGGGGGGGGGGGGGGGGGGGGGGGGGGGATATTCAACGACTGCGCAATTATAGGGCCAACCATAGCAAAGCGCCTGTGATTGAATCCATTCTGTGAGTTCGATGAATGAACCACATACACACAATTAAGCTCATGCACTACTGCGCCGCTATTAAGTGGGGTGGGGGGGTATATAGGGGATTAAATCAGGGGATCTATACAATGACTCCAGATAAGAACTTCTTGCAGGCCAATGCATTGCACTCACTCTCTTTTTTTTTTTTTACTGACGCCGGACTTTGATCCTGATAATCGGATAAGATAAGCAGGATCATCTATTCTCAATGAACAAAACCCCCGAAAAGACGTCTTATTGCGTTGAATTATGTATGTTCTGGCCAAGAAGAAGCAGTCATGGTAATAAACAGAAACCCACAAACCAATACTGCAATAAAATATTTGTTTTATTCGAAGATAAATAGATTTGTTTTTGGGATTTGTACTCAAGATATACACATTTACAACTGTACATAAAATAGATTAAAAAAAAGAAAAAGACATATTCCAATAAACACAACTTTACGTTAACATTGCACATTATCCTACAATAAGTGTTTTTGAGTCGGTCACCACATGGGGGCGCTTGAGGGGTACACGGCAGCGGGCAGCGAGTGGCGGGATAGAGGAAGCGCTGTCCCGCCACGTCGTGGTACTGAAACGCTGGCGGGAACACGACTGTCGACAGCGCAGGCGCGAAGTATTTGGCGCGCATGTCCTGCACCTCCCGCTTCAACTTCATCCTCCTGTTCTGGAACCAGTTGCGAATCTGAAGGAATAAAAAAACCCAGAAAATAATCTCGTTAGTTAGTCAGTCAGTCAGTGTGCATAATCATAATTTGGGTCTGAATATGCTGTGTAAATAAAATAAATAAAATAAAATAAAATGTCTCACCTGAGTTTCGGACAGGTTGAGTTTCTGCGCGGTCTTGAGTCTTTCTCCCGCGTCCAGGTATTTGTGCTGCAGGGTGAAAATCTTCTCCAGCCTGTTGATCTGCTCCGGGGTGAATTTGGTGCGGAGCCGACGCTGCTGCAGGGGACCCCCGTCGCCCCCCCCTCGGAGTCCCCCCCGGAGGGACACTCGGACAGGGCGGCCTCGCTCTCGTACCCAGAAGAGTACCCGCTGATCTCTGAAACTGATCAACAACAACAACAACAACAGTTAGACTGATGATCCTGCATGAAGTTCAGCGCACACGGTTCAGGAAAGTTCCGAAAAATGCGTCGGAGATTTTCGGAAATTGACGACTTACTTGGTGACACACAGCTTGTCGAGCGCGCCGGTGACGCGGAGCTGAAGGCATCCTCGTCGGGAAGCGTGCGTTCAACACTCCTGGACGACTTGGCGGCTTTGGGCTGCAGGTAATCCTTGCCGTAGCACGTAGGCTGGCGAGGCTGCGACACGCACAGTACGTGGCGAGGTCTCGGCGGAGACGCGGCGTGACCCTGCACCGGCGGGCGGTCGTCTCCCCGTGACGCTTCGTCGACGGAGAGCTGCTCTGTGCCATCCAGTCGACGGAAAAGTGTTTGACCATTTTGTGCCCGGTGGTTGTTGCGCAGGGTTAGACACCGTGGGGAGTGCGCTGTGGCTGTTGTGGTGGTTGTGGTGGTGGGCTGGTTATATAGGCCGGGCCCTCTCTCGTCTCATTTGCATTTGTAAAGGGACGTTAACACCCCGATCGATTCCAATGATTAGGGCTAATGGCTCGTTATTGAAGTCTTTACATATCCTGTGAATGTGTGAAGACCATGGCGCCACCAAGTCTGTGAGAACCTCTTGAGCTCATACATTTGGCGGCCGGACAGAAACTGCTGTGGGGGTCCCCGCCGTTGTCAGCTGTGTGTCAGACAGAGGTGGGCCACTTTCGGCCTTTTTTGCAATGCATAGGCCTACCCCCCCCCGCCCACCCCGCCCCCCTATAACACGATGTTTCCTATTATGTTTATGGACACTTTTTTTGTATTAGAGAAATACAGGTATTGCGCATTCGAATTCAAGCAGCCAAACGACCCCAGCAATAAGATGGTCTATAGTGCTATTTCATTTTTAATGAATAGGACCTCAATAAAAAAAGGACATTACTTTATAGGCCTAAGGACTAAATAAGTGATAAAGTTAGGCTGAACACAAAATTAATACTCATTATGCGCGGAGGAGTCCCACCCAGGCTCGACATAAACTGAATTTTTATTTATTATTTTAATAAATAATGATTGTGGTTTACGATATAGTGCCGTTGCTTCTTTGTCATAAGACTGTAGTGGTCGTGACATCACGATTAGGCTTAAAATAATGTAATGTCATCTCACTGACGTCATTTGATCTCTGGCACTGGCAGACCCTGTGAATGTGATCATGATTCATGATCACGTCACCGGAATGTTGTCTCCCCTGAATCGAACACGTGACGTCGTATCATGAAGGCTTTTCAATCTCACAGAAATAATCAAGAGGCACACAGACACCAGGTAGGTATACTACTACACACACAGTGCCAATAGGGTTTATAGTGAAGTATTCAACACACACGGCGATCGTCCCCCCCCGCGACGTCCCGCGGAGCCGTGGCGCCAGTCGGAGGGGGGGGCACCGGCCAGCAGCATCTGACAGTACACTGGTGGCGCTAATCTCATATCAAAGGGCCTTACAGTAGCAACACAATTAGGCCTGATTGTCGCTTGGTTCAAATGTAAATACGGCAAAACAAGCTGTTATATAGGAAGCCCAAGACGACGCGCTATGTGCAAACAAACCAACAAACCCGCACATACCGGGAGTGGATCGTCTATGGGTCATATTTTGGTTCGTTCTTGTATTGCAAAAAAGACCAAAAGTGTTGGCAAATGAAATTGAGATTATTGAGAAAAATGTCGAAACGTGTTGAGTGGCCCCGCAGCGACGAGACGTCAGACAACAATGCGTCTAAAAAAGCGGGTCGTTGAGATAACGAGGCTGAGTCTCCCACTACCACCATCACGACCACTACTACTACTACCAGTGTGGTGGCCCCTTTATCGGCGATCTGTCGCTGTGAGGGGCTGGAGTCCCTTTTGTGTCCCCTTTATCAGGGGCCCTTTGAAGACGCACCCTGATCACACAAGAAAACAATATCAGCCCCCCCCCCCCCCCCCCCCCCTCGCCCCCCTGCTCCTCACAGCCTGCAGGAGGCCGTCCAGCAGATCGCGTCCACAGAGAGCGCCTATTTCCTCCGCGGCCCTCTGTCTCTCTCTCTGTCTCTCTCTGTGGGTTACAAAGGGTGTCAGGGGGGGTCTCCTCCCACCTGCCCCCCCCCGCAACGACGCAACACTACTGTTGTTGCAGAGGTACACAAGGCAATACAACATGGCATGTCTTTGGTCCAATGGAAAAGTTTGTGAAATTTTTAGTTTTTATTGTGTCTAAAGTAAGTTGGCATACTGTCACTGTCACTCATTCACGTCCGAGTGTTTCATTGAACGAAGGAATAGAAAAATATACAGCGATTCTCAACATCTAAACATCTTTTTACACAACTTGTCACACTAAACATCTCATCTCATCTTAAACCTGCTGGTTTTCACGGCAGCCATGACTTAATAATCTTAATTGTCTGAAGAATTAATATCAGGGTCTTTTTTCCTGCAAGAGAGAAAAAGCCCAAGACATCGTTTAAGCAATAATGACGTCCATGGCATGTAAAAGTTACAAAGTGCGGTTGAATTTCATAGCAAACTATAGTCACAACACATATACATTTGTCACAAACCATATCTTATTTCAAACTATCTCTATCAATTCTATGGAGATTGGTAGAACAAAAATATTTGCTGTAGCAAGGTAGGCAGGAGAAGGGTATCCAGAGAGTTTAATGAAGTCCCACGTGTTCAGTTTCTGTGTGTTCCATGTGAACCAAATCATAATTTCATTTCATCCTTCTTCAAAGTGATTCCATGCTTACCACATCTCCTCAACGGATCCAGAGACATCGGGGAAGAAATATTGGATCATTTATGGAAGTAAGCCATTATGCATGTGTATGTGTGTTGTGTGTTGCGTTGCTGCGAGTTCTTGTGATTTAACGTCACTGCGCGTGGTAAACTAGAACCAGGAAATAGCTTGCGTGCCTTTAGCCTAACTGATCGAAATCTATACCTTCCTCTTGGCTAAGACCCCCCCCCCCACCCACCCCCCAACAGTCTGTTGGACACCTCAACTGCCACCAAACAGTCCTCCAGGGCAGACCACGCACCACGTCTTTGGGATGGGGGGGGGTGTGATTGTTTGTTTGTCGATTTCCACATGCTGAAAGCCAAACGAACACGATATATATATACGCCACGTTGTGCGACAAGGCGTGTGTGTGTGCGTGTGTGTGTGTGTGTGTTTGTGTACGTAAACCCACAGTCGTTATTGCCGACGTCGTCCCAAATGAAACGGACGAAAAAAACAGCCACAAGTGTTGAGACTCGCCTTGACACGACATGCATACATGCTTAGCTCCGGTGCTACGGGAGCTAGCATGTGGCGGGCGGCAGAAGAAGCACATTGAGGCGGGCATTGAGTTGGTACTCCGCACGATCCGGCCGCGTGATAGCTTCTCCTAAAACATCTGGTGTCGAGCGGTTGCCAGGGCCAGAGGTGGAGAGCGAGCGACCCGCTGAGCACGTGCAGTAGCGTCTTCGCGCTACACGCTACCCCTGGCTCTCTCCGCTGCTTCCACTGAACAAAGAATGCCCACATCGAGGCAATCGGGAAAACACCAAACGAATGCCCACACTGTTCCTGACATGGACGTCACAGGGGTGGATGAAAGGGGTGTGTGTGTGTGTGCGGCGGGGAGGGGGGGGGGGGGTAATGAGGAAGAGGAGGAGAAGTGGGGTGTAGGGGGGTGTACGGGGGGGTCTGTGGGGGGGAAGGGAGGGATCATTGGAAGTTAGCCCGGACCCGTCGGAGCGTGTCCTGGATGCGGCGGTGCACGTGCCGCTGGGCGGAGGGCTGCTGGAAGTTGCCGTCGTGGTCGGCGGCGAGGAGGTGCAGGTCGCAGCCGCTGAGCAGCTGGATGCGGCCGCGCAGGTAGGCCTGCAGCTCCCGCCGGGCGCCGTAGGGGAACGGGGCCTCCTGGAAGGCCTGCACCTGGCTCACCACCCGGGCGATGCTCCTGGGGGACCCAAAGGTGCCGGAAATGGGGGGAGGGCAGGAGGGGGTGGAGACAACAGAGCGGCTGCAATTTAACATCTTGAATTTTGATTCTTGAATCTGTGAATCTATGAATCTGTGTGTGTGTGGTGTACGAATGTGTGCCTGTAGACCCATTTGCCGATTTCTGTGTGTTTTGGAGTGTTTTATATGTTTATGTAAATGTTTGTGTCTGTTTGCATACTAAATTCACGAGCATCTGTATGTGTGTGCGTGCATTTGTGTGCGCCTGTGTGTGTGTGTGTGTGTGTGTGTGTGTTTGTGTGTGTGTGTGTGTCATGTGACATCTCGAGGACACAGTGTGTGTAAAAAAGCGAAGCGCATGAGAACAGCAGATAGAACAGAGGAACAATGGCGATGCAACATACTTGTAGAGGGCAGAACTGCGGAGAGAGGTAAAAGTTGAGTCCGGGACAGGAAGTAAACTCTCCGGCCCCTCCTCCAACTCCTTCCCTCCCGTCCAGCCCGCTCTAGTAACCCCGGTGCCCTGGTTTTTCCGCGGCGGTGGGCGAAGAAGAAGGCACAACACCTCCCCCCCCCC
>PIJE02000420.1:87500-140600 GCA_002895965.2 Coryphaenoides rupestris
TATTGAAAAAAACTAATTCTCACCTGTGAAATGCTATTCCCTGTTGCTTAGTTTTGGCATTTCTTTCTTTGGACCATCAAAAAGCATCGCAAAAATCTGGCATTTTATTGGTGTGAAGCATTCACAACATATGTTATTCTACTTTCTTTATTTTTATTATTCCGCCGCGTTTTTTGCCGGCCTTCTTCTCCCACAGTTTTCAATGTAGAAACTCCGTTCAAAGTTTAAAAGATTCAGCTTAATTAGGACATAGGTGCTATATCTTTTCTCATTCATACCTTCATACTTTCTGAAATATTCAACGTTTTTCAGCAATTTTCAAAACCACTCATATTCAACCTCTTCCCATTCATTCATACATTCAGGTAGAAACTCCATTCAAACATTAAAACGTTCATGACACTTGGATGAATTCACACATGATTTCAAAATGTTCATAACATTCATACTTTTTACACAATTACAGTTCAAACTTAATTGATTTTTCAGCTCCTCAGACACTTTAACATGGGTGTGTATTGCGTGGGTTAGAGCGGGTGACGTCACGTTAGAGTGTAGAGCAGACGAACATTTTTTTTTTATATTTTTAAAACTGCCATCCCGCCCACAATATCAACTCCACGTACGTAATCTATACATCAAAATGTAGGTACACTTGTGACGGTCACATATATGTATCTATGGAAACAAAGGGACTTATACTTTTTGATTTATGAGCCTCGAAGTGACAGGAGTCCCCACCTTATTAGCTCATTAAATTACATGACAACAATGACTAAGCAGTTTTTGTCCCCGCTTGTTATGTGTGGACCCCTTCTCACACACACAGAAGGGGCGTGGCTATGGCGGTGACGCCATTACAATATTTTGACTTTTGGCCCAAAATATTTTCTGGGAATAGAACCCAGGCCATGGCGGTGAGAGCACCAAATCCTAACCACTAGACCATCAGGGAAGAGTGATGTTGATCTGACTGTGACCAGATCAGATTGTGTGTCCAGTAACATGGTATTTTGGGAGATATAAGACTTATAAAGGTGTTCCTTAACCGGGAATCAAACCAGGGCCACGGCGGTGAAAGCGCCGAATCCTAACCACTAGACAACCAGGGAGGTGGGATATGTGGTACCGAAAAAAAGTGATAAGGTGGGACCATTACAATATTTGGACTTTTGGCCCAAAATATTTTCTCTTCCAATCCTTTTCTAAATGTAACCACGTCTCACCCCAAGTGTGCCAAAGCTGTACTGTAAGTTTGGAATCCATCGGATAAAGTTTACAGGAATAATGACAGAAATTGTCTGAAAAAAAGTGATAAGGGGGGAACATTACAACAGCATTCACACCGCAATTTCTTCAGAAATTGCCTTTTCTAGTTTTATATACTATTGGAACGGGACAGAATCGGTCAGAAGCCCTGAGAGAAAGATGGATGCAGGCAGCAAAGACCCATCTCCCAAGCCTTCCAAGATGCAGTATATCTACCTGCAGCCTCTATCTATCTATGGGATAAACCATCACCATCGGCACCACCGGTATACCTGCTGCAGCAGCGTGAGTTGCTGGGCCGTGCACTGTGCGCTGTAGCTGCTCTGGCTAAAGGGCAGCAGGCGCTCCTGGGCGCGCGGGGAGGCGCCGGAGGGGTCGGCGAGCAGGGATCCGTAGCAGGGCATGGGCAGGGCGGCCGCGATGCAGAAGGTGTTCTCCCTGGGCTCCACCACCCTGGACACCCTCCAGTGACAGTGCTGCTGATGGGTGGGGGGGGGGGGGGGGGTGTTATGTGAATACTGATTCAGGTCAGATGCCATGGAGGACTACACACACCAACAACAAAATGTAATATGTGATAAATAAGTGTTATTGCAGTTTTCAATAGCAATACATAAGTACATTCAGACCAACAATACAACCATATACTTACAAAATATACTGCGTGAGAATATTTAGAGCAAGAAATTGCAACAACCATGTTTCACCAGAGATGAACCAGAAATGGTTAAAGAAAGAAATAATAAGAGAAAAGGAGAGTTAGAGTCACCCAATTAAGCTCACTTAGTTTTTTGCATCAAGCATGTGCTTTATATATGTAGACGATTCAACCAAATGTGAATGTTAATCCATTTTGAATGTTATGAATGTTTGCCCCTATTCAGGACATGGTTGGGAACAAATATATGGTTAAGTTACCACCAGGTGACAGAAATATACAACTGACCCTTTTCTCAGCGTCCTCAACTGATGAGAGCATCGAGGACGAGTCGTCATCTCGGTCGACGCTGATTGGACTTTCACTTCCTGGGTTCTGCCTCCGTGGAGACTGGGGGCGGTGGAGAGTGGCCAATAGGGTCTCCCCTCTGCTGTCCACAGGAACGACCTTGTAGGGTCACAACAAGTAAGGCGTGTGAGTGTCTATCTGTGTGTGTGTGTGTGTGTGTGTGTGTGTGGAGGTAAAACATTGTTCAACCACCAACTAGTTTACGATTCGGCTTGGTTTACGATTCATGTATAACCATCATTCAAAGCGGTATTTAAAAGACACCATACATCCAGATTGACAATGAGTTTGAGCGATCACCTCGGCGTTCAGGAAGTTCTCCAGTTTGGTCAGCAGGCTACACTCTGGCTTCTGCTCCACCAGTTTGCAGTCTGTGAGCCAGGCCTCCAACAGGTCCAGAGTACGACGGAGAATCTTCACGTTGTTTCCCGATACGTCTGGACCTCTGCAGACACATACAGAAATACATGTTCATGTTGTGTTTCATTCATTTAATTAGGCATTCACTTAAAGTCACGGACAAGCCTAAGCACTATCTTCAGCTCCTCGTGGATGAACAGAAAAAAAAATGTTATTGCATGCATACTTTCGCAACGAATAAAGTTTGATGAGGCTGAAAGAAAGAAATCCGCCGCATAATGAACACCAAAAGACATGAAAGAAGGGAATGGCGAGCCCCTTTTTCCATAGATCTTGGTTAAATTGCGCTGCAGTAACAGGCAACTGCTTTATTAGAGTGCCAGCCTCTTTTTAAATTGTTCCCAATTACTCCAACCAATGAGGAGAGAGCATACAGCTGTCTCAATTGGTTCAGGCAACCGATCATATTAGATTAGATGGGGTGTTCTCTTGTGGACGGGAATATATTTTTTTTAAATGGGGAATAAAGTAATCAATACCTGAGTAAGTGATTCATTGGAAAAGTGAAGTGATAAATTAATGAATATACATTTGACAAACCCAACCCAATACATATTTAAATAAAAATACAACGCGCCAGCCTTTTACACAGGCAATAGCATTGGACAGCACGTGACGTGGCTCCAGTTGATAACGTGTCGATAATGCGGTCCATTCCTCATCACCTGGTGGCGGTGGTGAAGCGCTCCATGAGGAACCTGAGGAGCTGCTCGCTGGTGCAGAAGTAGCGGTACGTGTAGAAGAACTGTTGGATGAAGCCGTCCAGCGCCACGCTCCTGCGGGCATGAAGAACACAATCGACATCTTCCCTTAATATCAACGTGCCCGCGAACGTAATCATCAGGCACTTTGTATTTATATATCCATAATATTTTATGTCAGCAGTTTCCTGTGACTCCATATGCATAGCAGGCCGACCCCAAGATTGGGAACCACTGTTATACTATAAAGAAATTATACAAACCGTAAATTAATTAAATATACAAATGAGATCTTGGTAAATAATACCACTATATTACTATTACTACTCTGAAAAATAGCAAACAGATAATTTGTGTTGGGTTGTCCACACACAAACACAAACACAAAGGCAGTTGTCCTGTTGCACAAGTTGCTGACTTGTTGTATAGACGAGAAAATGGTGGCCGATGGCGGTTATAATTAAGTACCGAGCATAAAGAAGAGCCAGGAGCCCCTTGGGGGAGCCGGCCTGCAGAGGGCTCCTGCAGTGGCCCGTCTGAGTCTGAGGGCCGAAGCTGAGCAGGGTGGGGTCGGCAGGGTCTGGCCGCTGCTCCAGGGAGCTGAGGTGGTGCTGGTGGGGGTGGTGGTGGTGGTGGTGGTGGTCAGCCAGCGCTGGCAGCAGAGTCACCTCCAGACCCCACTGGTCCACAATCAGCACCTGGGGGAGGAGGGACAACCACAACATGGTGATGGTGGTGGTGGTGGTGGTGAAGATGGTGGTGGTAATGGTGGTAGTGGTGGTGGTGATGGTCGTGATTATTTTATGATTATTAATAAAACGTCCTACCAAGGAAAACAGAAATGGAAAGTTCCTAACAGTATAATACACACAGAAAGCTGATTGTGTGAGTAGTGAGCACCTCAACATATTTCTTCACAGAATACAAGAAGTCCACTTTGGACCTCAGCTCTTCCAGCTGAGTCTTCAGTTTGCCCAGCAGCAGTTTGGACTCCGACCCTGGAGGGGAATGCAGGAGAGTTAACACCTGAGCCAATGTCAATCTCTCTGTCTTTCTTAAAGATACAGTATTTATCCTTGAAAGTACCCAAATCTCAGTGTGTACCTTTGTTTTTGCGGTCTTGCTGCAGGAGCTTCTGGTAGAAGTTTCTGGTCTTCTTCAGATTTCTATTCTCAATCACCAACTGCTGCTGCAGCTCCTGTGTGGAGTCAGACACAGAATCACAACAAGGAAATGTCATCTTTGTGTTTGGGACCAAATGCAGCCACAGCTCGGAGACAGGCGAGCCAGCGGTTTCCGCTATGCTGCTGCTATACTCGGCGGGTGACAGGATAAAACAATACGGTTCACCGGACACACACAACACACACACACACACACACACATTGTGCTGGGGGTTATTTTTATGTCTGGCCATTAGCTAAGTGGTGTGAAGGAGCCCACCGGCGCCTTTAGCAGTGTGCCATCAAAGTACCCAAGCACAGGAAGACTTCATTAGTATTCTTTTGCAAATGGTAATAACCTCTCCCCGCCGAGGGCCAAGTTCAACACATTCATATTCAAACCTGGTGTGAAAAAAAAAAAAGAATGCACCAATTACCGTGCAAACCGCCCCCCCCACCACCCCACCCCCCATCTTCCTATTTTGCCCGTAGCATGATAGTTGACCTACTTTCAACGCAGAGTAAAGTATATTGCCTGTATTTATTAATTATAGGTAGAATTGGCAGGAAAAGAAAGGGCAGAGTCGAGAATTTGCATGAAAAATGAATCGGCTTGCCTGACGTTGACTAACTGGAAATGAAAAATACTGCAAAAAATAAATAAGGAATTCCAACCAGTGATTTCAGATTACTTTAAACTGTATTTCCAGGTGCATTTATGAACACGTGGACATTTGTAATATCTATACAATGGTTATTATTATTTTGTTACTACTTGCGTGCAATAGCAGAAGCAAAAATGTCTATTGCCCAGCTATTTGAGTCAGAATTAACATGTACTAATGTGACTTCTAGTCATAACCATATTTTGTAATACAGTACTACGATCCAGCATCCACAAGTCAGTATATTTGCAAGTTCTTTTTTTAAAAAGAGAGTTTAAAAAGAACTTTGCATTGTGGTGAATGCCAATGATGCTGAGAAAACCTTTTTAACTGAGAATTAAATTGAAGTACGACAAAGACAGATATAAGGTCAGCTATGACTAATCCACCACCACCAGCACCAGCAGCAGCAGCACCACCACCACCACCACCACCACCAACCTCCCCCCCTCTCTCTCTCTCTCTCTCTCTCTCTCTCTCTCTCTCTCTCTCTCTCTCTCTCTCTCTCTCTCTCTCTCTCTCTCTCTCTCTCTCTCTCTCTCTCTCTCTCGCCCCCTCCCCTCCCCTCACCCACCTGCGCTTTCACCTCCAGACACGCCGACCCCGAGTGCTGCCCCAGGCTCTGGGCGTAGTGCACCACCTCCACGCCGAAGCACTCTTCCCCGTAGTACGCCAGCGCCCAGTTCGCGTCGGACCCGGGTCCGCGGTCCGGGCCCCGGCCCCCCTCCTCGCCGCCGGGCCCGCCGCCGGGCGAGACGCGTCGCTCGGAGGAGCCCAGAGAGTCGCTGTCGTCCTCCATGCCGTCGGAGCCTCCGGGGCTACTGGTTTGCTCCCCGGCGCTCCCCCCCTCCCCGTCCTCGCCTCTCCCCCACGGAGAGGGGTCCTCAGAAGCAGGGCTTTCATGGCCGCCCCCCGCCGCCAAGCGCTCCCCTCCCCGTGCGACCTCTGTCTCCATGGGCAGCTCCCGGCTGGCGCTCACCACTGGACCGGGGGGGAGGGAGAGAGGAGGAGAGAGGAGAAGAGAGGAGAAGAGAGGAGAGAGGAGAGAGGAGAAGAGAGGAGAGAGGAGAAGAGAGGAGAGAGGGGAAGAGAGGAGAGAGGAGAAGAGAGGAGAGAGGGGAAGAGAGGAGAGAGGGGAAGAGAGGAGAGAGGGGGAGAGAGGAGAGAGGAGAAGAGAGGAGAGAGGGGGAGAGAGGAGGAGAGAGGAGAGAGGAGAAGAGAGGAGGAGAGAGGAGAAGAGAGCAGAAGAGAGGAGAAGAGAGGAGAGGAGGAGAGAGGAGGAGAGAGGAGGAGAGAGGAGGAGAGAGGAGAAGAGAGGAGGAGAGAGGAGGAGAGAGGAGAAGAGAGGAGGAGAGAGGAGAAGAGAGGAGAGAGGAGAAGAGAGGGGAGGATGGGAGGAATATGAAAACAGAGAAAAATTTACTTAGATAGGGGTTAAGTAAAGGAGGAAGTTATACAGCCTTGTATATGAAGGCCAAATTAAACCTTTAATAATGTATTGAATGTAATTAACCTCAAGTGCAATTAATGTAGTTAACTTAACGATGACTAAATGATGTTTACATTTTTACGGAGAATCCCATGAGAAGCTGTTTTTCTTCATTGACCGAGATTGCTTCAGCCATCAGCTGTGAAAACGGTTGCAATGCAGAACCTTTGGGGCAATGTTGCCACGTCAATGTACAGTATGTTCTCTAACAGTGACACGCTCGGAT
Source organism: Coryphaenoides rupestris (assembly GCA_002895965.2). Lineage (NCBI taxonomy): Eukaryota > Metazoa > Chordata > Actinopteri > Gadiformes > Macrouridae > Coryphaenoides > Coryphaenoides rupestris. Next base: position 94,440 of record PIJE02000420.1, read on the forward strand.
CGTTATTATAAGTGTCTGACAACATGATGGTTAAGGTTCCCTACAGAGAAATACATCTTTTTTTTCTATACCTTTGGCATGACGAGTTTAGTTATTAGTCTGGCTCAAGAAGTCTCTTTGAGAGTTGAGAGTTGAAATGTTGAGGGTGAGTGAGAGTTGGGGGAAATGTTCTCCTTCAACAGCTTCATCTTTATTGATTCATTCCATTTTTGTTTTAACGTGTACGCTTGTTTGTGAACTCGTTTCCATGACAACTCTCCAGCGAGCGAGAGGAATTGTTTTTTGGACAAAATCTCCCAGCATGCCCTGCACTCTCATGAATGTGCTCCAAAAACCTTTAGGAGTCGATCCAACTACCCGTCATCCTCAGAGCAACTGGAACCAGTACTTGCAGTGAGCAGCGGTTATGCAGTCATAATACCACGGCTGCACACTCCATACACAACAAAAACAGCCGATAACAAATCAAACCACAGAGTTGCATTAATCCCTTACCTAGTAGTATATTATCCGGATGCTCTTCCGGTGTTTCCTCGAGGTCCTGGTACATCGGTTCTGCGTCCTTAAGCCCGGACGCGGCGCTGGCGGGCGGCGGCGCTGGTGGTTCCTCCGGGTGGGTCTTGGGCGGCAGGACCGGTGAAGTCAAGGTTCCCATTCAGATCCAAGAAGTGGCGTAGGTGGGATTCTCTCGCCCCCGTCGTCTGGACAGCGGAGCTCACAGGCGACGAGATCGAGGCTGGCGGTGGAGTCTCATGAGTGACCCTACACAGAGAGAGAGCGAGAGAGAGAGAGAGAGAGAGAGACAGAGAAACGCATAAAGATTAAATGTTAATGTGATCATCACACACACACTCAATACTCACACACATACAAACAAGAACAAGGCAACAACAAGGCAGGGAATACAAACGATATATAAATGCCAACAAAACAATGAACTATGCGCAGCAACACCCAAGACAAGCAGCGAAGATGTGGCTAGAAATGTCAAAAGTAAAAAGTGGAGCAGAAGTTGTCAGGATAGCCTTGTTGTTGTTTTTGTCAGAGAAGCCAAAGGGGTTGGGTCTGGCTTGTGTCGGGGCAACAAGACATCCGGGCCGGGCTGAGTAGTACTAAACAAGACCGTCTTCAAGCCTCAGTCCTCAGACTCTCAGACCACTCCACGCCAGTCCATCAGAAAACCGTCAAGTTTTAAGACCAGGCAGCAGCGCAGCAGGACACAAAGAAGAAGAAGAAGAAGTCGGAAAGAAAACCAGCCGTGATAGAAGAGTCTTGTTCCTTCTTTCCCTCCTTCCTCCCGGCGGAGAGATGAAGATGTCTCCACCAGCAACGTCCAACAGCGTCCGGTGGTTTATGATGAATAGAACGATCGAATGTTCTTGTATTCTTCTGTTGTGTTCCTCGACCACCCCCCCCTCCTCCTCCTCCTCCTACCATCACACCCCAGCACCCAAGCCATTTCTCTCTCTCTCTCTCTCTCTCTCTCTCTCTCTCTCTCTCTCTCTCTCTCTCTCTCTCTCTCTCTCTCTCTCTCTCTCTCTCTCTCTCTCTGCTGTGCTTATGTATTTGTTCATACAGACGTGAGCCTTCATCTCAGTGATAATGTTGGAAGGGTGCCCCCTGCACCCCTCCTCCTCCTCCCCCTCCTCAAACCCTTTCACACCCAGAATTCTGTAACTATGGGAACCGCTTTCGCCTTGGTCCGTAATTGAAGTGTGTTTTGCGTGAATACTAATTTTAAAGGTGCACACGTGTATGTGCCCATGTATGTGTGTGTATGTGTGTGTGTGTGTGTGTGTGTGTGTGTGTGTGTGTGTGTATGTGTGTGTGTGCATGTGTGTGTCTCTCTCTCTTTACATGTTGACCTACTAATGTAGGAACACATTTGACAGGTATTATACAGTATACAGTATATACATAAGAATACACATAAGACATGACACAAAAGAATAGCAAATAGAGAAGCCCGCTATTAAAATACAATATAAGATACAAACTAGCCCCCCGATTGGCGGTGTATTGCTCTTGTGAAAAGCAGACACAAGCAGACTCTGTTCTACTTACAGTTTAGCCGGGCTGGAGCTCACCAGGCAGTGTAACACACCCAGCAAGTCTTCTTCCCAGTAGAGATCGCCAAACCTTTCTCTGACTAGACCGGCAAAGGATTGGTACTGCAGGTCCTTCAAGGAGAAGATGTACTCCCCTCCAAGGTAGTAACAAACACAAATACACATTTATAACCATCGATTCAGTTAGTAAGACAGTTCCATTGATGTTCCTTTATGTTAGGTGGTAAATAACTGGTATTTCTACATTAAAACAGAGCAAAATTAGTGATATTATACAGATGTGAGTCTATGTTTGATAGGTGGACACGTGTCGACATTATTCAGGGACCCACTAAAAACTATATTATGAACGTGTGATGAAAAAAGGGCCAGAGTTGTCCTAAAGCTTACCTATACCCATGGCCAGGCCCTGCTGGTCGTTCCCTGTGCAGCTCCCGTAGTCGAACTCTCCCTTCAGCAGGCTTATCGCCTCTCGTAGGGCAGGGTGAAGGTAGGCTTTGCCTGCCTCTGCTTCTCCTTCCATCCCTTGGGTGGACCCAGTGGGTAGACCCAGGGAACCAGCAGATAGATTCAGATCACCATCGCTGTTCGGACTTCCGGCGAGCTCCCCATGTCTGCTACCCAGAGGAGGACCCAGGTTCTGGAAGGGAGGGAGGCGTCTTTGTGGTTGTGGACCGACAGAACCAGTTAAAGAACCGTCGACTGACCGAGGTGTAGCGTTGGCTTCGGAAGAGTTTGTCGTCTGTCGTAGCTCCCGGGGAGAGCCGGGAGACGACTGCAGGGATTCTGAGATGTCCGACGTCGTGTGTTGAGTCGCGCATCCGACGGGCACCAGCGTCAGATGTCCGGTGGCGGGATCCTGACACAAGAGGTAATTTTTGAAACTGTTGAGGTGGTGAGTGGAAGTGGAGGCGACGGGAAGTGACACCGTGGTTGCATGCTGGGACGTCTCGGAGCGAGCGGAGAGAAGGTGTAAAAGCGGGCCGTGGCCGGAGGATCGTCCCCCGCTAATAATCCTGGCTGTGTGATCGGCGTGTCCGTCCGGCACGACAACAGCGACGTCGAGGTGCGTCACAAAGGTCTGTGTAAGCGATGCATTCTCACAGCGTGAAGTGAAATCAAAGCCTCCTTCCTGCTTTGGTTGAGTGACACCCTTTCTAGCAAACTCCATCGTTCTGTCCGGAACAAAACATCAGATTGTCAAGCAAACTTTTATCAAGGAAAAATGTTATAATATAACTATAACTATAATATGACTTATTCAAACCCCTCGCCCCCCTCCATACCCGTCAACGTCAGCTCCAGGCTTTGGGGTCCCCTCCTCCTCTGAGTGGTGTTCCTGGGTCAGGATGATGGGGCTGAAGTGTGTGGCGATGGAAGTGAAGGCCTCTGGGAGTTGGATTTGCAGCATGCCGGTTGGATAGCTGTGGGGAACAGGGCCATGTACAGGAGCCAGTCGGCTCTCAGTGGCCAGTGGCACAAAGCCTACGCACAGTTACAGCCATGCCAGTCACCATGTCCACCATTTTGTCTCATGCATCATGCACCAGAGAAATTGACAGAACGATTGTTTCCTGTAGACTTGAACAGGCGATTTGGCACGAAAGCATGAGCAATGTGTTGTTTCATTACAAACACTTAATCATTATAACGCCCGTGCGATGAAAATGTGTATGGCTTTCCTCTTAAAGAACAAGGCTTACGAAAGTCTGTTTTGATTTGGCAACACGGGTCATGTGACCGTTCGAAACGTACCCGTTCGGAGCGGGACGATTTCTCGGCTTCTGGTATTGCTGCTTTCAGAACCTCACTCAAACAACTTCATGATTGACACTGCACTTCCTTGGGTCCTCAGAAATAATACACCTGGCCCGTTCCGTGCCGTACCGTGCTGTTCAAAACAGGCCCACCGCTCATCCAAAAAAAAACGACCAGAAGAAAACAGAGTCTGGAGAACGGCAGTTGTATGGGCATAAGGAAGTGAGATGCTGGACAGGCCGAGTCAAGAACCATTATAGTGCCTGTGCAGTTCCTCTCCTGCCAGTGCACTTAATCCGTCGAAGTAAACACGTGACTCATTATGCGCACTGTAGCGAGGGGTTTCGGCTAACCAAAGCAACGAGAGAGCTCGGTGACTTGTTTTAGTAACGTTCTGGGGACCACCGTCTCAATACTGTCTATGTGTCATCCGTCTAGACACACTATAATTGTGCGTAGGGAGAGGAAAACAGAAAAAGATTGTGTGTAATATTTAATTGAATGTTGGCAATGACAGGAAACCAACCCGAGCATTACACAAGCCTTGTTCTTTAGGGAATCGCCCCGTGATAGTTGGCGTACACCGGGTGCATTCAAAGGCATTTCAAGGTTTCCACGGTTGTCAATGTCAATGATTGGAGGAGAGGGGGCGGATCGTACCACTGGTGATGCGAGCCGGTGAGCGCTCAGGTGGGCTGGGACCGGCCTCCGCCTTGTCGGGACTCTGGGGGGTAGTTGACTTGGAGTGTCGCTAAACCCGGGAAAAAACCAGCACGCACATTCAGACACTTTGATGGTTGTTGTGGAGTTGTTGGATGATTAAGGACTCACTGTCACTAGGAAGCACGTAAGCAAGTTTGTGGAATTGCATTCGGCTTCAGCTTACATGCAACTGGGGGACAATAACTCTGACTTCCACTCTGTTCTCTTGCTATGGTAATTACATACATTTTGTTAGAACACACTAGTGCCATCTAGTGGTTAGGTTGAACACAACAGATAAATAAAGCAGCTATAAAAAAAAAGGAACAATTTATGAAATAAGGTAAAATATACACATTTAAGAGGGATTTGGGGAACCAGGGATGGATGAAAAATAAGCAAATGAATGATGAAGAGGAGTTGACACGTACCTGGTGAATAGCGTCAATCAGCTTGGTCCACACTGTTTCAGCGGTGGTCCCTTGGCGTGATAAGTAGTCACGACAGCTCTAGCAGACGGTTACATAACAGTTTTATTGACATAGTTTCCTTTTTTTTTCAACCCACGACACGACAATTTTATTTCTTTGAGCCCTTTGAGATGGATGGGGCCGTTGGAGACGGGGTGCGTTCAAACAAAAGGCGTTCCTGCTTTGCTTTGTCTCTTGCACATCTTTTAAGAGATCATCGCAAAACAGATGCATGCAAATGTTTTATTATAATCCAAATACTTATTATCGCCTTTAAATCTGAGACCATCAGGGACCTCACATGGACGGGATGTCCCTGATATGTACACACACAATACTTAATGAATACAGTGTTTCCATGAATACTGAATGAAACACACATTGTTCATTCATGTGAGTGAGAAGCGCACTGTCGTTCTCGCCCGTTTGTATTGTTACCTTTTTAGCCATGACAATGGACGGCCTCTCGATGGGCGTCCTCCTGGCCATCTCCAGCAGCAGTCTCTTCAGCTTGCGAGGCATCGCCAGCTTCTGATTGGGCGACAGGCTGAACTTGGCCGCCGCCCACAGAATGGCCGCCACCCCGTAGACGCAGGCCTGGAAAGATCACGACACACGTGGGGCCTCGACACCGTGAATACATTATGGTTGTGAAAGGCTGTTTAGTAAAGGCTGCGTGCTGAAAGAGGAGATAGTGAGATGAACTCGACAGATGTACCTTCTCCGTAACAATCCCATGGTCTTGATATTCGGGGGCCAGATAAAACGCATCACAGGAACCTAAAAACAAAGAAACACTTAAGTCTTTGTATTACGAGTGATTTTACGGGTGATTTTTAAATAATCTTATTTCTTTTTTTAAGATAACGGTTAAACAGACTGTGTGCCAGTCGTCTGAGACCTCATTTACATTCTATAGCTAGTACAGTACTTTTCCGCTCATATAAATGCATGTCAAGACAATACAAAACGAGCCACTGTTGAATCCTACCAATGTTTTTGGGCTTCAAGAACAACACTTCTCCCTCACAGCCCACGTAAACGGTGTCCAGACATAAATACGCTGACGAAGAGAGAAAAGGACATGATTAATCAATACCCATATCCATTATTTAATAACAGCTTATTCGTCTCTAAGCTTATTCAATATCTCTTTCAACTCTCATGAATCAATAGCAAAGTACGAAGAAATGTGTCACAAAAGCACAAATAAAATCGTCAAATCGTTCTTCCGAAACAATGTTAGTTAGCCGAGGAGAGCGGGGCGGTGAGTGAGCTGCTGACAAACAGCCGGCCGGTCGTCGTGTTGCTGCGGCGGGGGCGAGCTCACCCGGGAAGTCTATGTAGGTCTGCAGTGTGGCGAGGCAGGTGTAGCACAGAGCCCAGAGCTCATTAACCCTCAACCTGCGCCCACAGCGAGGCAGCAGCTCCCGCAGAGAGATCCACTGGTGCGGAGAAGACACACACACACACACACACACACACACACACACACACACACACACACACACACACAAGTGCAACCAGAATATTAGTTATGAATATACAGTACATGAACAAAATACAACAAACGAGCACGATGCCATTAAATTGATGTGGTCCATACTAAAATGCTATGATTTGAACTAATTGAATCATGCAATTGAATGTAATTGAATGTAATTTGATGTCATGTAATGTAATTGTTAACTAAAATAACCATCGTGCAGCATCACCAATACAATAATATGATAATATTATAATATGACACTTATACTGAGGCTGTGTGAACACTGCGGTGATCGATCACCATAACCACGAGAAGCTGACAGACCTCGTCTTGTGTTTCCTCGTTAAGACACAGCATGCTTTTGGTCATGTGGTTGTTCAGGGCGTAGAGACTGCGGCCTAACGATCCACCGTCCTCGCCTTCATCGTTGTCCGCATCGCACTCTGCCCGGCGACCGCACCCCGGCGACTCATCGGCCACTTCTTCTTCGTCGTCACCGTTAGCCGCCAACGCCGCGTCGCTGCCGCTACACGTGCACTCCCCCACGCCGTTGTCGCTGCTCTCCGTCGCCGCCCACCTGTCCGTCGCGCAGTCGGCCGTGTAGTTCCAAGACACGGGGTAGCAGGCCTCGCAGGACTGGCCCCGGTCCAGAGGCCTGCGGAGGCGGCCGCTCCACGCCCTCCCGCTCCTCGTGCCTGGCTCCTCCTCCTCCCCCTCCCCCTCCCCCTCCTCCCCCTCCTCGCCGGCCCCGATCTCCGACAGGTCCGCCACGGGCACGCTGATGTCCCCGTGTGGCGCCGCCGTCGACGGGGGGTTGTTGGAGTCCGGCACGGAGCAAGAGCGGTTCAGCACACCGCGGCTGGAGCGGCCCTGGTGGTGCTGGTGCAGAGGCGGGGTCTCGGTGGACCAGCGGGCACTGCAGCTGCTCTGGGACCGCCGGTCCAGATCCTCGATCAGGACGGACGCAATGTTGCTGTCGTCTACCCATTCGTGAGCCGTCCCACAGGTACGGGTCCCAGCGGCGCGTCGCACGCCTGGCCACCGGTCGCCACGACGACGACAACGCGATGACGATTAGCCCGCCGTGGGCTGTCGCCACGGCGGCGCTCGCCATGTCTGTTGACGTCCGGCAAGTCATCGGAGCAACCGGAGCCGTCGGAGGCGGGTCTCTGGAACGGACATCTGAGGTCCTCCTCGCCCAGCTCCGCCTGCAGCTCTGGTTCGATGACAAAGTCCAGCGCCGCCGAGAGGGTGGAGCCCAGTGAGAACACATGACCCTGGAGGAGACAGGGTGACATAGACATACATTCATACATACTGTATAGAAATATAGTGTACAAAATATCATCCATGATAGCCCAATGTCCTCAGTCTAACTGTAGGCTATGTTTTTCGAACAAATCAATCACCGCTTTCAATAAAACCTGCTAAATGTATTACATAAATTGTAATAGCGATAATAACCACAACCCCCCCAAAAAAGCATTCACAACGGTGTGACTTCACAAGCGAACTTAATCCATATTCCTTAATAGATATAAATGGCTGCTGTGATTTAAAAGCAACACCTGGATTGATCACACCGCCGGTACGTAGGAGGAACACAGCGATCCACGCAAAGCTTCATTCTAAATCCATTCAGTGTGTTTTCTCTTAGTCTTTACACCTCATCTCAGTCTGACGCCGGCGCTCATAAGAATTTAATGATTCAAATGAAAAGGGAATTATGCAAAAAAACAACCTCCACCAGCATTTCAAATTCCGCCGCAGCTTTTTTCCCTGTAATTCCTAATCTATTTTTCACAAGTCGCGTTCTTTCCCGAGCCCCAAAATGAGGCAATTGTACTTTCATTGTACTTTCATGGGCATTTAGTGAGCTAAGCCCCAATGATTTTAGTTTAAAGGCTAATTCGCTAGGCCGCGGAGAAGTCAATAAAGCTTTTTATCGTGGTTCCGGCTTCCAGAAATAAACCCTGTCGCCCGTCATCCGTCTCACAAATCACCGCCGCGTGGCTTTGTGTCTAGGCGGCGGGGGGGGATGGGGGTGGGGGACAGGGGGGCATCTAATCCACGAGCTAATCTTGACGCCGCCATCTTCCAATACCCGCTCCGGCTGGATGACAGGCGCCGCGGAGAGACACGTCTTATCATTCTGACCACGGGAACGTCGAGAGAAAGGAAGCGAAACAATAGTCTGAGGAATTGAGGTGGGACGGGTGGCGGGGGGGGGGGACGGGGGATGGGTGGGGAAACCCAACAACCCACCAGATAGACATGTCTCCATTTTGGCCTATAATTGTCATGTTGTGGAGGTTTTTTTTGATGACAGGCCTTCTGTTTTGGGTCTGCGGGTGGGATATGTATAGCGTTCCTTCTGGCCTTGAGGTGGGTTTGAGTTCGCCATGGCAGGCGTGTGCCCAAGCCACTGGTACAGGGTGGTACACCCCCCCGGTTTAGTTATGGGATACCAATATAGCAAGGTAAACACCCGCTGGACGCCTGCTTTTACGCTGCCGTCGGGCCCTATGTTGTCTTGTTTATTACACTTTTGAAAAACCGTCCGCATAGAACTATGCTGCATAATTGAAGGGGTGAGAGTGTGTGTGTGTGTGTGTGTGTGTGTGTGTGTGTGGGGGGGGGGGGGGAGGGGGGGGTCGTTGAAATGAGGCCAATGTTCTGCATTGGTAACATAATAGCCTGCATGCGCAATCACATAATTGTGCAGGGGGACATTTAAATGTTAACAGCAATTTCACGACAGTGACGCACACTAGAAACACACACACGCACACACACACACACACACACACACACACGCACACACTGAGGACCTATACTCCCCCTATAATTTAACCGTGAGCTTTTGATAGCCGAGCCTTGCCGTACAAGGATAATGGGTCATCATTATTAATGCCACTCACCTCAAATGTACTCCCTGTGTGGTCAAACTCCGGTGGTACAAATGAGCCTTCCACGTCATCTGCAGAGGAAGAAAAATATTCAAATACATCTATTTTTGGGACACATTTACACACCTATGCAAAAGCGATGCACCCTGCCGGTCATTAGTCGTAAGGAATTTACTGACGTTTCACTCGGTAATGAACACAACACGCATACTTGACTTCCTCATGTCATGAATAAACATTTCCTGTCCGCTCCGCATACATATTCACGACTTCGCTGTTTTTCCCCCGCATACTACAAATGCGGGGACTTTGCGCCGCAGTGTATTCCGCCTCGAACTATAGCGACCCCACAGCCACCACCACCACCACCGCCACCACCACTGGGACTGCAGCCCGGCCAGAGGTGAGAAACAAGGGTGCGGTGCTATTTAATCATTAAAAGGGGAACAAAGCCTTCATAATGGACCCCGTTGTGATCCAGGCACGGAGTTGGAGTCGGTGGAGGTGGAGGAGGAGGTGGTGGAGGTGGTGGAGCTGGTGGTGGAGGTGGTGGAGGGGGCGGAGGCGGCGTGGGCCCTGTGCTACTCTGCCCTAATAGGATGCCAACCAGGGGAAATATGCAACTTGCAAACAATCCCCCCTTCCCAAAAAAACAGCAATGCCCCCCGCTGCCACCACCGCCCTCCATCTGCATAGTACATGTGTCAGAGATACACTATATGGCCAAAAGTCAGTGGACACCCCTACTAATTATTGAGTTCAGGTGTTTCAGCCACACCCATTGCTAACAGGTGCATAAAATCAAGCACATAGCCATGAAATCTCCACAGACTAACATTTACAATTCAGAATGGTTCGTAAAGAGCTCAGTGACTTTGAACGCAGCACTGTCATAGGATGCCATCTTTGCCACAAGTCAGTTCGTGAAATTTCTGCCCTACTAGATGTGCCCCGGTCAACCGTAAGTGCTATTATTGTGAAGTGGAAGCGCCTAGGAGCAACAACAGCTCGGCCACGAAGTGGTAGACCACGCAAACTCACAGAGCGAGGCTGACGAGTGCTAAAAATCACCTATCATTTGCTGTATCACTCACTACAGAGTACCAAACTGTCTCTGGAAGCACCATCAGCACAAGAACTCTGCGTCGGGAGCTTCATGGAATGGGTTTCCATGGCCGATCAGCTGCACACAAGCCTCACATCACCATGCAATGCCAAGCGTCGGTTGGAGTGGTGTAAAGCACGCCGCAACTGGACTCTGGAGCAGTGGAATGGACAAATCTGGGTTTGGCGGATGCCAGGAGAACGTTACCTTCCGGAATGCATAGTGCCTACTGTAAAGTTTGGTGGAGGAGGGATAATGGTCTGGGGCTGTTTCTCAGGGTTTGGGCTAGGCCCCTTAGTTCCCAGGTGAAGGGGTATGCTTAATGCTACAGGTATATGAAGACATCTTAGCCAATGGGCCACCTTCCAACTTTGTGGGCGAACCACGTCTTGGGGAAAGGCGCCTTGGTGCTGTTTCCCAGCCATGCACCTGTTGACCCCTGTGCACGAAGCAAGGGTGCCATTAAACACATGGTTAAGACAAGTTGGTGGTGTGGAGGAACTCGACTGGCCTGCACAGAGCGCCTGACCTCCAAATCCCAAACTGAACAGGCCCTTGGGAGGGAATTAGAACACCGAATTCGCCGAGGCCACGGCCTTCTCGTCCAAAGCATCATGCCGTTGACCTCACAAATTAATGTTTGCCGCAAATCTCCCGACCAGAACACACTCCAAAATGCGTTGGTGGGACAAGACGCTTCCCTAGAGAGAGTGGCAGGCTGTCATAGCCGGCAAAGGGGGGTCCGACTCCATAATTAATGCCCATGGTTTTGTGAGCATGGATGTCCAACAAGCCTCATATAGGTGTGCCACTGACCTTTGGCCCATAGTTGATGTAAATTCCTGACAAAGCAGAATCCGATCAGCATGCCCGGGGGGGGGTAGGAGGGGTAAGGAATGGGAGGAGGGGAAGGAACGGGAGGAAACCTCAGCACTGCCGCATTCGGCACGGGACCCAGAAGCCACTGCTTTTATAGCCCTGCTTTGTTGGTGCCGCGGCCGCACAAACACCACAAGCACAAACACACAAGCACACAACACACAACACACAACACAGGCAATACACAACAATAGCACGCGCAACGCTAAAGCACATCGCTAACACGTCGTATGCTAATGCGTACCGCTGTGGCACGGATATGCGGGTAAAGATCTAACACAGAGAGACAGAAGGAGAAGAGAGAGAGAGAGAGACAGAGAGGAAGAAGAGAGAGGGGGGGGGAGAGAGAGGGATAGAAAGAGAAGGGGGAGAGAAGGGAGAGAGAATAGAGAGAGGAATAGTATAACGCGTTTGAGAGACATAAAAGTAGAGTGGAGGAAGCTTGAGAGGGCGAGAGAGGGAGAGTGGGATGGAAAGAGAGAGCGATAGAAAGTGAGAGTCGAGAGAGAGAGAGAGAGAGAGAGAGAGAGATAAAGAGGTGGGCAGGAGAAGAAACTGGGAAGAGACCTAAGACTGGAAAGTGGGTCATGACAGATTTGGGTTTGTCTACTGGATTTGATGGTGTCCTTTCCCGAGTTGTGGTAGGACTCACCTCTCTCTCCTCTCTCCCCTCTCTCTCTCTTCTCCTCTCCTCTCCTCATCTCCTAACTCCTCTCTTGTTGAAGAGCTAAGCGAGAATATGTGATTTGATCTTTTTTTTATTGCAGCTTCAAATCTCTTTCATCCCAGAGTCCAAAATCTCACATTTTCTGTTGTGTTGTATCATTGAGTCTGTCGTCGCTTAATTGTCGAGCCAATTGAAGGAAAATAGAGCAATTACTGTAAACAAAATAGTATGTGGAATTAATATTGTATACTTATTGTCTACATATGTTTAAATACTTGAATTTGAATGTGCATTCGTAGTGAATGGCACGCTAGGTTGTAGTACTGTAGCTATAATCATACTGACAGTAATTACGGTTATTTAAATGACTTTTTAACATCTCTTGCACCTCAGTGATTGGGAATATGACCTGTTGGGAAGTCAACAATATTTCCCTGTAATTTGCAAGCACAAATGAAGCACTAATGGCTAACACACTAACACTGGCCATAGTTAGGTTGGGTATAAATAATAAAAGACCAATTTGGTGCATTATTAAGAACTGCATTGCAAAACACACTCACACGGTTGAGTCAGTCGAAACTGAACCTCCCTCTGTATTTGTTTGTCTGGTACCTTCTGGTAATTTCTGTGCAAAGGATGTGATCTTGTGTTGTACTTGTAGGCTGCTCACCCCAGCTCATTTATAGCCTTGCATTTGGCGCATCCTATGTGGATCATAAATGTGATTCACACGACACAACACACACACACACACACACAGACACACACACACACACGCACACACACACACACACACACACACACACACACACACACACACACACACACACACACACACACACACACACACACACACACACACACACACACAAACACACACACACACACACACACACACACACACACACACACACACACACACACACACACACACACACACACACACACACAAACACACGCACACACACACACACCACACACACACACACACACACAACACACACACACACACACACACACACACACACACACACACACACACACACACACACACACACACACACACACACACACACACACACACACAAACACACGCACACACACACACACACACACACACACACACACACACACACACACACACACAAACACACTCTCAAACACACACACACACAACACACACACACACACACACACACACCAGAGCGGTCGTCATGGTGACGTGGTGTGTGGGCGGGGCTGGGACGGGCTCGCTCACCGTGGAAGTTGGACACGGACTCTATGGACAGGACCCGGCGTCCGATGGAGGAGAGTTTGCGACACACATCGCCGGATGAGGTGTGAGACAGGTTCTCCTCGACCTGAGACAGAATTTCCTGGAGGGGGGGTAGTGAGACAACTGCTTCATTCAGCTGATTAAGTGAGAATAGTATAAAATAATATCAAATAAAACACAGACTTTCTTGCTGAAGGCTGCTAAATTATGTATACATGGGGAAAAATGTGGCTCATTAAATGGATTGCATTTTATATAGCCGCTTTTATCCAAAGTGCTTTACAGTGGCCTCACATTCACTTCCACCGACGGCGGTGCCAACCATGCAAGGTAACAACCAACACGTCAGGAGCAGTTAGGGTTAGGTGGTGTCTTGCTCAGGGACACCTCGACACTTAGCTAGGAGGGGGAGCCCGGGGATCGAACCAGCAACCTTCCCGTTGCCAGACAACCGCTCTTATACCTCCTGAGTTACAGCCGCCATGCTAGACGTCTTCACGGAGCAACCGGCGCCAGGCTACAAGAAAGTATTCCGGAGGAGGATACGAAAACAATACTTTGAATATGTCTGCCGCATACATACATCAACAGGATTTTCCTCAGCCTTTGAATCAATTCTTTCTCGTCTGTCCAAAAAAGCCCCTCTTAAAGTCATTGGACCAGCACCATGTTCAGTACAGGACGCCCCTTGTGCAGCCAAACATCCATTGGTGTGCATTCACAGCAACTTTCCTCCAACTGGTTTGTTTCGAAGCCAGAAAATAACAAACAAAACGACAAAGTAAAAAAAAAAAGGAATAAAAAGCTTTTTATTGTTTCATGACATTTCCTTTCCACCTGGAGGTGCTAGAGCTCAACCGCTGGGAGCATTGCAGCATTAAATAATGTACTTGCTGGTCGTGTGTGTGCGTATGTGTGTGTGTGTGTATATGTGTGTGTGGGGTGGGGTGTGGTGGTTGAGGTCAAGGAAGACCAATGGGATTTGAGGTCAAGAGGAAGAAAAGGGGAAAAACCGTTTTCAGAGGCCATGGATAATCGGATAGTAGAGTCTTCATGTGGACCAGGGACCCGCCGGCAAGACAAGACGTGGTCGTGTGCGGTGCTGAAGTCGACCCCGATGAGCCTAGTGGAGAGCACGTTGTCACCTAGCAACCGGTGGGTTGCTGGTTCAAAACCTAGCTCCTCCTGGCAGGAGTGCTTTTGAGCAAGACATCAAACGTTGCCTCGTTTGACGCCACCATACAGGGAGGTGGATACGCCGTCGTTCACCATCAGTCAGCACTTATACAGTACATGCACCTCATTCGGTGTACGCCACTTTTCCCTGTTAAAGAATCGGGTATCGGGTGGGGGGGGGGCGGTGAGCGTGTACCTGTGGGCGTGGCCTGTTGTCCGGTAGCTCCGCCTGCATCAGCTCCAGCAGCCTGAGGGCCTCCTCGCCCAGCTCCGCCTGCAGCTCTGGTTCGATGACAAAGTCCAGCGCCGCCGAGAGGGTGGAGCCCAGTGAGAACACATGACCCTGGAGGAGACAGGGTGACATAGACATACATTCATACATACTGTATAGAAATATAGTGTACAAAATATCATCCATGATAGCCCAATGTCCTCAGTCTAACTGTAGGCTATGTTTTTCGAACAAATCAATCACCGCTTTCAATAAAACCTGCTAAATGTATTACATAAATTGTAATAGCGATAATAACCACAACCCCCCCAAAAAAGCAATTCACAACGGTGTGACTTCACAAGCGAACTTAATCCATATTCCTTAATAGATATAAATGGCTGCTGTGATTTAAAAGCAACACCTGGATTGATCACACCGCCGGTACGTAGGAGGAACACAGCGATCCACGCAAAGCTTCATTCTAAATCCATTCAGTGTGTTTTCTCTTAGTCTTTACACCTCATCTCAGTCTGACGCCGGCGCTCATAAGAATTTAATGATTCAAATGAAAAGGGAATTATGCAAAAAAACAAACTCCACCAGCATTTCTGTGCAAAGGATGTGATCTTGTGTTGTACTTGTAGGCTGCTCACCCCAGCTCATTTATAGCCTTGCATTTGGCGCATCCTATGTGGATCATAAATGTGATTTACACGACACAAAACACACACACACACACACACACACACACACCAGTCCGTATTATTGCCAAATGCAATTTACGTGTGATGTGCTGATAGGTGTGTGTCCGTCTGATTATGATATAAGTTTGTGTACGTACCATTGTGTACCTACCAGTGTTCATAAGTGTTCAAGTTGCTGATGTGACGCCTGACGTGGCGGGACTGCGTGTGCGTCCACGTGTGTGTGTGTGTGTGTGTGTGTGAGTGCGCCTGCCTGTATGTGTGTGTGCATGCGTGGTGTTTGTGTGCGTGCATGCGTGTGTGTGTGTGTGTGTGTGTATGTGTGTGTGCATGCGTGGTGTTTGTGTGCATGCATGCGTGTGTGCGTGTGTGTGTGTGTGTGAGTGCGTGTGTGTGTGTGTGCGTGTGTGTGCTTGTGTGTGTGCATGATCAATACGCCAATCGGGCAGACGCTGCCGGCCGGCGGAGCTGAGTTAAGCACAGTGACACAAATCCCCCTCCGGATCAGACGTAAAGAAGACAAACGGAGGCGAAGGAGCGGAAATCCGGGTGGTGATACGGACTTACCGCATCGCGCGTTGTTCAACCCTCCGCGGGGTGTTTATGTTCTGCTCAAGCATGAAATCGAACGGCGGGAGGCGACAAGCGTCGGCCACGCGATTCCAATAAGCACGTGACAACAGGTTTGACCCCGCCAGAAGAGGAGGTCAAGGCTTATTAAAGGAAGACGACAGCATCTCCCTCTCTCTCTCATAGCGCTGAATGGATAACTCAATATTCATGTTTATTATTTTTTCGAAGCAATTACAATCATCCTCGACATATTAATTCACGGTGTAAATCTCCCGCCACGATGTGAACTTTGAACGCGGGGGATTGTGTATTACGTGGCGGGACTTGCTCTGCTTAATTGGGGAGCAGCACGAGTTGAAGTATTGATGTTGTGCAGAATAACACCAATGATTACCGTGAGAGTACATTGTTTTAAATTGCCCGGCATTAACGTCAACGCAGAGCAACTTATAGCAGTACAATACATATATGTGTGTTGTGTGTGTGTGTGTGTGTGTGTGTGTGTGTGTGTGTGTCAGAGCGACAGTTTGCATGCGTGTGTCAACAGTGTGCGTGTGTCATTGATTGCGTGAGTGTGTGGATGTGAATTGTATCCTGAACCAAGGATGAAGACACACACGATAGATGACTAGCAGGAACCGTGTTGCCATGACAACAATCCCCATGACACTCTTGAACTCAGCGACGCTGATCAATTTTCACCGTTTGGCACGAAGACACGGCATGCTATGTACCCGTGTGTGCGTGTGTGAATGTGTGTGTGTGTGTGTGTGTGTGTGTGTGTGTGTGTGTGCGTGGCGTGTGCGTGCGTGTGATGGTATGAACGAGGCAAATGAAGCTAAGATGAAACCATATTGGCAAAGAGCTTGGCAAACGAACCAATCTACAGATGGAATCAGCATATCTCAGTGCTTTTGCCAACTGAAACATTTATTTTTGTACCTAACGTTGCTTATGTTGAGGGAGCCACTAAGCATCGCATCATTAGAACAACATTGTTAAAGGTAAAAGGTATAACATCATTACATGTCAAGGGTCGCACATACGGTTGCAGTAACACGGGGGAATTAAGCCCTAATTGAACGTCATTAAATGTAATTAACAACGGGTTATGTTTTTGACATGATTCTAATCAAGCAACAAGTCATCCAGTCCTTACTTGTTGCTGGTCGTGGCTGAAAATAGAACGCTTGTGAGATGTAACTTCACGCCATTCAAATCAAGTCTAACTTTAAAGGTTATCCACTCTCACTCACTCCCTCCACACATTCCTGTCCTCAGCTCCTCTCCTTAAAACAGCGTCCACACACTCGCTGTCCCTCTCTCTCCTCTCACGCAATATTTCTACAGTCTTGTCTTTTTTTAAGTGGGAGACGGAAATGTCAATTGTCTGAGTTTAGCACGACATACGCGTATTTATGATGGGTCTACACTTACCTGTGCTAAATGGTTGAGCCCAACTCATCAGGGATTAGCTGTGCTGTGTGTGTGTGTGTTTGTGTGTGTGTTTGTGTGTGTGTGTGGGAGGGGCTGTCTGTGTGTGTGTGTGTGTGTGTGTGTGTGTGTGTGTGGGAGGGTGTGTGTCTGTGTGTGTGTGTGTGTGTGTGTGCAATACATTAGTTATAAATTATAGATTTTTTACGGTTTTCCGCTGTTGGCTCTTCTGCCAACAGAGCCGTGGTCTGTCCCTCGACACTTGTGTCGTGCGCAGGCAGTAGGTGTGGGTGTTGGGTTGTCGTGAGTTTCTATCTGTCTATTTAATCATATTTTCTTTAGTTTGTGTCTGTTATTATGTAAGTAGTTCAAGCTTCTCTCTCTCTCACTTTCTCTGCGGACGTCTGGATCCGAGTTTGTGATTATTTGGTTGTGTATTTGCCGATCTATCTTTTATACGGTTGAAGGTGATCTCTCTCGCTCGACATATGGACACACAAGTTTTATGCAAATGATTTCGTGATGATGTCATCAATGTGCAAATCAGTGGATCATTTAGCAACTTTCGGAGCTCGCGCTGGCAACTTCAATCGGGAAAGGAGTTGGCAACACTTGTTCACTGGTTCAGTGGTTTTGTTTTGTTCCGCTTCATGGTTTATTGGTCACACTAGGAGAAGGTTGTGTGTGTTGTGTTGTGTTGAGGTCTCCACGTCATTGTAGAATAAACATAAACACTCCTTTGTTCAACTCCTTTGCTTCCTCACTGGAAACCAGCACCAGTCGACAGAGACTTATGACTTTGAATCCTAATTAATTACACGCCCATTTCCCGTGAGTCAGTTGCGCCTCGCTCCGGCTCGCAAGTCATTAAATGGAAATGTGACATCCTACATCCAATTCTGTTAATGGCGCTATACTGCCGGGCTGCCTCGTCGTCGTTTTTTAAACACTGGAAAGCCATTTAGACAGAACGAAAACCACTCTAAGTATAGATAGACAATTACAGACAGAGGCGTGTCCAGACTTTTCTTTTTTTAGAGGGGGCGGGGCCAAGGAGAGACACAGAATAACACAGAGGGGGGCCAACAGCACACAACACAACAACATGCAGCCTTTTCAGAGCGGTGCAGAGAATGCATTCTTCAAAACATTCACTCATTTTAGAGTATTTCTGTGCCGTATTTAGTAGGGGTGGCGTGCCAACGGGCCAAGACGTTTTAGTTGGGGGGGGGGGGGGGGGGGGGGGGCATATGCCACCCTGGGCTCCCTCGTGGACACAGAGCCCTGATTACAGAGAAGAGACAGCACGTTTGAAGATTGTGCAAACAAAAGTGGTTCGTCCTCTCAGGAAGAGAGGACGAGAGACAGACAGAGAGAGAGAGAGAGAGAGAGAGAGAGAGAGAGAGAGAGAGAGAGAGAGAGAGAGAGAGAGAGAGAGAGAGAGACAGAGAGAGAGACGAGAGAGACAGAGAGAGAGACAGGAGAGAGACAGAGACAGAGACAGAGACAGAAACAGACCAAAACAGAGACAGAGACTTATAGAGAGGCCAGAGAGAGAGAGAGAGAGAGAGAGAGAGAGAGAGAGAGAGAGAGAGAGAGAGAGAGAGAGAGAGAGAGAGAGAGAGAGAGAGAGACACAGGGAGACAGAGAGAGAGACAGGGAGACAGACAGAGAGACAGAGAGAGAGAGAGAAGAGAGAGAGAGAGAGAGAGAGAGAGAGAGAGAGACAGAGAGACAGAGAGACAGAGAAAGAGAGAGAGGAGAGAGAGAGAGAGAGAGAGAGAGAGAGAGACAGAGACAGAGACAGAGAGAGAGAGACAGAGAGAGAGAGAGAGACAGAGAGAGAGAGAGAGAGAGAGAGAGAGAGAGAGAGAGAGAGAGAGAGAGAGAGAGAGAGAGAGAGAGAGAGAGACAGAGAGACAAGAGAGAGACAGACAGAGAGAGAGAGAGAGAGAGAGAGAGAGAGAGAGAGAGAGAGAGAGAGACAGACAGAGAGACAGAGAGAGAGAGACAGAGAGAGAGAACAGAGAGAGAAGAGAGAGCAGAAAGAGACAGAGAGAGACAGACAGAGAGACAGGAATCGAGAGGCAGAGTGGCAGAGAGAGAGACAGACAGACAGAGAGACAGAGAGACAGACAGAAACGGAGAGAGAGAGACAGACAGACAGAGAGACAGAGACAGACAGACAGACAGACAGACAGACAGACAGAAGAGAGAGAGAGAGAGAGAGAGAGAGAGAGAGAGAGAGACTCACCACTCAGCTGCTCCATGAAGCACACGTTCCCGTGGGCATTGAAGGCCAGGGTGTCGGGCGTGATGCACAGGCTGTGGAAGAGCTGGGTGGGCTGGATGCTGCGCAGGGCCAGCACACACTCGCCACTCACGGCCCACACCTCCTCCTCCGTCAGACAGCTGTCGCGCAGGGAGAGGACGTCCGCCAGGGAGACGTTCTCCTGGTGGACAGACCAGAGAACCAGAGAGAGAGAGAGAGAGAGAGAGAGAGAGAGAGAGAGAGAGAGAGAGAGAGAGAGAGAGAGAGAGAGAGAGAGAGGGGGCGGAAAGTAGAGCATCTCATGAGAAAACATGGCGGGTAAATATTAGCTTTAACCTTTTATCGTTCCTCGCAACTGTACAAGCCTCTAATGTGGGTTAAGTACAAATAATGGAATACATGTATACAGTATTGCATTAAAAACGTTAGATTACCACATATATACTGTGCGATACATATATAATATAAACATGGTATATATGTTATTTTTATTTGTATATTCGGAAACGAAAACAAAGTACAAAAAGTTTCGGTGTTTTTAATATTCAACACTGTCCACCCTTGGAAATGCGAGCACGATGCATTAGTATAATGAAAAAGTGGAAAGGACATAACACACCACACAACATGGCACACAACACACACACACACAACACACACACGCGCGGGACGCAGACACACACGCAAACACAGATCGACACGACTCGCTTGCAGCCGCCCGGTTGGTGGCTGCTTGGTTCTGCTGCTGACTCAACACTCCTCCCACATTCGGAGCCCACATGAGTCTCATCTGCGACCCAGGCGCTAGCGTGTGGCCACACCTCCCATCACGCCAAGCGCCCATCCCCCCCCCTGTGCTCACACATTCCGTGAAACATCCACACAGACGGCCTCTTCTTCTTCTTCTTCTCCTCCTCCTCCTTCTTCTTCTGTGTATTTTTGCGAGGGAGGTTGGAGGGGGGATAGGGGAGGGAGGGAGTCTCCCTCAAGACAGGACCTTAGTTGTGCGAAAGGGAATTCTGAGATTCCATTACATGTGTGTTTTACATAGCATGAAATATTTTGTTTTTTCCAGTTGTCTATTATTTTTGGTCTATTTTGATTCTAAAATTGGTTTCTGAGTGGGACAAGCCTGATGTCATTCTGTGTGTTGCTGACAGATCAGATGAATAGAGACAGTGTTCTTTGTAGAATCTCGCTCTTGCTGTATTCTGTTTAATGATGAGAAAATGGCGTCTGGACTCTTCACGTGGGTGCCTTTCTGTTCTTGGCTGCAAAAACTCTTGTGCAAAAAACTACCTACTATAGATGAGGTATTATGCAGGTAATTATACAAACTCAACAGCTCTGTCATCTGTATGTGTTTGCGGACATTAATGGACGCCCAACGCCACTGACTCAAAGTGTTCCTACAGGCGTGGGCTCGATGAATATTGAGATCCTGTTGTCCGCATGACCGATCTAGTGGGCGGTTGGTTGGTTGGTTGGGGGGGGGGGGTACAGTTACTTGACCAGTGCTTGGACCTTGCGCAAAGACACTTATGGGTTCAGACTCCAGGACCCCTGTCTGTACTCTGTGTGCCTATTGCAGGAGAACATGAAGACATTAAGTGATGTTTCTTGTTCATTTTAGAATCTCACCAATGAGGAAAACAATTCAATTCCCCGCAAATGACAAAAGACCCACACAACTTTGTGTCTTCGTCAAGCCCGAGTGAGTGTCCTGTATATATGCGTGTCAGTACGATGTGTTCTTAAAACAGCATGCGTCATGAGTACATATCACGCTAACTTTACACACACACACACACACACACACACACACACACACACACACAGAAACAAACTCAAACACACACGGTCCTTTGGGAGTTTTAGCAGAACTGCGGCAGCAACACTTGGCAGAATCGAGTCGGCCTGTTCTGTTCTCCGAGCTGAGGGAACTGTGCAGTGAGTCCCAGACAGAGTTTGGTCGACATCATCGTTCTCGCACGTCCGACGCGCACAAACAACACACTGCGCATCGCGGCGTACTGCGGACACACACGCGCGGCGGCGGCGGTGGCGTGTCTCTCAGCGGGGGGTCGTGGCTTTTGGCGCAGCGTGCGAACAACGAACAACGAACAACGAACGCCTCCTCCGGTAGATGGGAGCCATATAGGCTAAGGCCCAATTACAGGGCAGAAAACTGCCACTTTAAGCAGCAGCAGTACGCGGCGCTAGCTCCGAGGACCATAAATAGGCAGCCTCCCTTGAGAGTATTGTTGGCCTACAGAAAGTAAGGGCTCTCCTGCTCCTGCTCCTGCTCCTGCTCCCTCCCTCCCTCGCCTCTCTCTTTGTACTCCATGTGTGCAGTATGCTGTCCTACATAAGTCTCTCCTCTGAACCCACGGAGTTTCTAATGAGGCTTCGGTGATGCACCGGTGCTCCCGCCGTGTCCCGCTGAGGGGACGCTGGGTAATACAGGTGTATATGAAGTGAGAGAGAGAGAGCAACGGCGGTGCGGACGAGAGACACTAGTAAGGACTGCAGCGACGGGAAAAAAAAAGTGTGTGTGTCTGCAGGTGGAAGCTTTTGATTGTATTTGTGTTTCCTGCTGTTCGCTGTACTTACTGTACTTATATGGTCGCACTTGGGAGACGATTAGGCTACGCGCCGCCATTTGGAGGAAAGCGGTTACTCGGGGGTTTAAAGTCGACAAACGACATTTGGTTTGATGGTCAAAATGGATTCTTGTCCCAACTCTCTCTTCAGCGATGTGTTTTTATGACAGATAATATGTTCACGTCATTGCTTGGCTATGATGGGAAATGTTAAACTCACAATCATAATCATTAACATCTTTCTTTCTTTCTCTCTTTCTTTCTTCCTTTCTGTATTAATGCTCGTATTAATGCATGTACTCATGGATTTATTGATGTATTTACTCGAATGTGAAGATTCAAAAGAAGGGTTATCACTTTATTAAACATGAAAATATGTTATTTTTGTATCATTTGAAGTGAGAAAAACGTGAACACAATAAATATTAAAACTTTTTTTTGCACAATGTAATCAACTTTTGCATGCATGCGTGAGTGCCACACACATTTGAAGAGAAAACCAACACACACAGAAACAAATCACGACTTTGAGCATCATGCATTGGGAGCCATGTTAGTCTATTTTGGTGCAGCAGAGGTTTATTTAGGAAGGAAGCAGATCCGTGCAGCGGTTACCTCGTCTTCCAGCAGCGGAGGGAGATGCTCCAGCTCACTGAAGCCCTCTCGTCCATCCCTCCAGCCCAAGTATCTCCCCGGCGAACCGGTCACGAATGTCTCCATTGCGCGTCTATCGAGGGGGTCGTCGTTCAACAATGGAAACCCCCCCCCCTGAGAGACACTCAGTAGCCCATCACATCACACTTTGGACACGTTTGGACAGCAACAACACTCAACGCAAATCACGCAGCATTCCGGTGTGTGTGTGTGTGTATGTGTCTCTCTCTCTCTACGCGGACTCCTCGATGCGGCGCGAAGTCAAGACGGGGGAAGTCCGACCGGCGGCGGCGGCGGCGGCGCGTCAACGCGAGGGGAGGATCGCTCGGCCAATCACCGAGCGCCATACTCCCGGCAATCGTGGATGCTTGCCTCCGCTGTCATGGCAACCACGACTACTTACTTGCGCACCTCGACCACCACCACAGCAGCGAGCGAGCAAGCCAGCCAGCCACGTTAGATGATGAAACTCTAACTCCCCCCCCCTCTCCTCCTCCTCCTCGGCTGCAGGCTTGGCGAGGAGGAGGAGGAGGAGGAGGAGAAGGAGAAGGAGGAGGAGGATGCTGTTCCCATTGAACGCCTCCGTGTGCTGAGAAGCGGTCCAATGAGTCACATAGCAGGTTATGTATTATATTTGGTCGTGAGGGCATTTCATAATCAAAGGAGGTGGAGGGGACGTCATACGCAGGCTAGTATCTCACACACAAAAAGCATCCCTTGTTTGCAAAAACTAATAAAGCTGTTTCTGATTTTGATTCTAGTATTGACGACTGTGATAGGATTGTTGTATGTGATATACATTGAAGTAATTTAGGGCAAGATCATTTAATTTAAAGAGATATTTCCAGCACACAGCATTGCGTTATGTCGATATAAAAACCTCACTTTTCTTATCTTATTGCTTTTTCGGTTTGCGTTCTCTATAAACGAAAGGCTTGCGCATAACTTGTTGAAACAGGTCCATATCTTTTATAGCCTATAGTAACATAACCTCCAGTTATTGTGTCAAGGCAGCTTCTGTGAATACATTCCGGGGTCTGCAGCCACTTGGAGAGAAGGGCAGAGTTTGATCATCCTGTCACGAGCTGGTTCCAGCCACAAGGACCTGCCCACCACCTAGAGAGAGAGAGAGAGAGAGAGAGAGAGAGAGGAGAGAGGAGAGAGAGAGAGAGAGAGGAGAAGGAGAGGAGAGAGAGAGGGGAGGGAGGAGAGAGAGAAAGAGAGGGAGAGAGAGGGGGGGATGGAGAGAAAGAGAGAGAAAGAGAGAGACAGATAGAGAGAGCGAGGGGGATGGAAAGAACAAGAGAGGTAGAGAGAGAGGGAGGTGAAGAGAGAGAGAGAGGGGAGATGGAGCGATAGAGAGAGGGGAGATGGAGAGAAAGAGAGAGAGGAAGAGAGAGAGAGAGAGGGAGGGAGGGAGAGAGGGAGAGAGAGAGAGAGAGAGAGAGAGAGAGAGAGGGGGGATGGAGAGAAAGAGAGAGAGACAGAGAGACAGATAGAGAGAGAGAGGGGATGGAGAGAACAAGAGAGAGACAGAGAGAGAGAAAGGGGAGGAGAGAGAGAGAGGGGAGATGGAGAGAACAAGAGAGAGGGAAAGAGAGAGAGAGGGGAGAGAGAAGGGAGAGAGAGAGAGAGAAGAGAGAGGGGAGGAGAGATAGAGAGAGAGAGGAAGAAAGGAGAGAGAATAGAGAGACAGAGGAGAGAGAGGAAAAAGAGAGAGAAGAAGAGGAAAAAAGAAAAAAAGAAAAAAAGAAAGAAAAAAAGAAAGAAAAAAAAAAAAAAAAAGAAAAAAAAAAAGAAAAAAATACAAAAAAAAAAAAAAAAAAGGAAAAAAGAAAAAAAGAGAAAAAAGAAAGAGAAAAGAAAAAAAGAAGAAAGAAAAGAAATAAAAAAAAAGAGAAAGAGAAAGAAAAAGAGAAAAAGAAAGAAAGAAAAAGAGAAAGAGAAAAAGAAAAGGAGACAGAAAGAAAGAGAAAAAGAGAAGGAAAGAAAGAAAGAGAAAAAGAAAGAAGAAAAGAAAGAGAGAGAAAAATAAAAAAAAAAAAAAAACAAAAAAAAATAAAAAAATAAAAAAAATAAACAAGATACAATAAAAAGGAAAAAAGAGAAAAAGAAAATAAAGAAAGAAAGAAAGAAAGAGAGGAGAAGAGGGGGGCGAGGAGGAGGAGGAGGAGGAGGAGGAGGAGGAGGAGGATGCTGTTCCCATTGAACGCCTCCGTGTGCTGAGAAGCGGTCCAATGAGTCACATAGCAGGTTATGTATTATATTTGGTCGTGAGGGCATTTCATAATCAAAGGAGGTGGAGGGGACGTCATACGCAGGCTAGTATCTCACACACAAGAAAAGCATCCCTTGTTTGCAAAAACTAATAAAGCTGTTTCTGATTTTGATTCTAGTATTGACGACTGTGATAGGATTGTTGTGTGTGATATACATTGAAGTAATTTAGGGCAAGATCATTTAATTTAAAGAGATATTTCTAGCACACAGCATTGCGTTATGTCGATATAAAAACCTCACTTTTCTTATTTTCTTATTGCTTTTTCGGGTTTTGCGTTCTCTATAAACGAAAGGCTTGCGCATAACTTGTTGAAACAGGTCCATATCTTTTATAGCCTACAGTAACATAACCTCCAGTTATTGTGTCAAGGCAGCTTCTGTGAATATATTCCGGGTCTGCAGCCACTTGGAGAGAAGGGCAGTGTTTGATCATCCTGTCACGAGCTGGTTCCAGCCACAAGGACCTGCCCACCACCTAGAGAGAGAGAGAGAGAGAGAGAGAGAGAGAGAGACAGACAGAGAGAGAGAGAGAGAGAGAGAGAGAGGAGAGAGAGGAGAGGGGGAGGGAGAGAGAGAGAGGGGAGAGGGCGGGGATGGAGAGAAAGAGAGAGAAAGAGAGAGACAGATAGAGAGAGCGAGGGGGATGGAAAGAACAAGAGAGGTAGAGAGAGAGGGAGGTGAAGAGAGAGAGAGAGGGGAGATGGAGCGATAGAGAGAGGGGAGATGGAGAGAACAAGAGAAGAGGGAAAGAGAGACAGAGGGAGAGAGGGAGGGAGGGAGAGAGGGAGAGGGAGAGAGAGAGACAGAGAGAGAGGGAGGGGATGGAGAGAAAGAGAGAGAAAGAGAGAGACAGATAGAGAGAGCGAGGGGGATGGAAAGAACAAGAGAGGTACAGAGAGAGATGAAGGGGAGATGAAGAGAGAGAGAGATGGGAGATGGAGAGAACAAGAGAAGAGGGAAAGAGAGAGAGAGGGAGAGAGAGAGAGGGAGAGAGTGTGTGTGGCAGAACACAGCGCATCAGATTAGTGTGTCTCTCGTGGAGCTGTGTGCGTTGGAGGAGGAGGATTGCGTAGATCCAGTCATTTCAACTCCTCCACCACGCAGCGCCACAATGATACATACCTGCTCCAGAAGAGGCTGCGTTCACATGAGAGCCCTTGGGTTCAAGCCACTCCACAACTGGTACTACATACAGTATCTGCATACTATTTGGACTGTGTTTTTGTGCCAGCACCAGCACCACCATGCCACCAGGCCACCAACACCACCCGTACTAATGTCAATGTAATGTAAAGTCTGGACAGCCGACATACACAAAAATGCTATTAGGCCTGCGTCGTCCCCGTGACCACAGGGACACAGACCCAGGGGTGGAAGGGTGGGGTGATGGAGGAGGGGAAGAGGAGGAGGAGTGGGAGGAGGAGGAGGGGGGGGATGCACCACTCTATCTCGAAAAGTGGTGTTGGGACTATTAGGCGGAGACTTATGTCGTGTGTGGAACTGGCATGTGGGGAGAGGTAGGGGGAGAATCGGGAGAATCCCTTCCACGTTAGCCGCACGCCAAGGGGGTTGGTAATGGGATCATCATAACCCCCCCCCCACCACCACCACCACCACCACCCCCTCCCCAAAAGTCTTACTGTAACACATGAGAAGAACACGTTTTTCCCACCCCTGGGACCAACCCAGCCCTCCCTTCAAAGCAATCTTTTCATTTGAATAAGGATTACTTTCATACACTGAAACGTGTCGCACAGATCCTAGCAATAGGGAGAGGGTGGTGTATGGACTTTAAATGGTTTAAATGATTAGTCATCTGTTACGAGCGCGAGACAGGGAGAAAGAGCGAGAGTGTGAGCGAGAGCGAGAGATGAGAGAGAAGGAAAGAGAGAGAGAGAGAGAGAGAGAGAGAGTCACACACACACACACACACACACACACTCCATACATAATATTCCCAAACACAGAGCAGTGGTGCAGACAAACAGGAGAGTTATTGTGTGTGTATGTTGTAGTTCCAGAGGAGTAGTTTGAATCGAGGGAATTATATATATGTATGTGTGTGTGTGTGTGTGTGTGTGTGTGTGTGTGTGTGTGTGTGTGTGTGTGGTGAATAATGTAGCACGTGCTACTCCCGCGAGTAGTAGTACTTCTTCCCCGCTTCCCCAGGATAGACAATAAAAAGAGAGGGACCCGATATGCAGGCACAGCATATAAACAGACAGCAATGCACTCAGCAGCAACAGAATCACACACACCGTACGCCGTGGCCAGCCTGTATAACGCAGGCGCAGGGGCCACACAATGCACAGGGACGCATAGGGGGGCCAGAGGTTGTGGCCCTAGGGGTCTAGGGTCATGGCATCTGGGGTGGGGGGGGGGGTTGGGAGGGTGATGGTTGTGGCTGTCGCCCGGTGGCTGGAGGGTTGGAAGGTCGAGTGGATCAGACGTGGACCAGTTATCCACGTCTGAGGGGGGGGGGGTCAGGCCAGACAGACCCTTAACCCTTGGGCAGGGAAAGCGGCAACATGCAGGGGACAACGGAGAGTTCCCGTGAGGACCCAGCGAGCGTGATGCAGAAGAGCAGGCAAACTCCTCCAAGAGAGAAAATTGCCACGACTCTGACAGAAGCCAGGGAAGTTTGACAACGCAGCAGTACTCATAGGAGTCTCATTGAAGTAATCACACCTCTCAAACAGATGATCTATAATTTATATACAGTATGGTATATATCTTCCAAACAGAAGCGTGCCAATATTGACTTTCTGTCTGCCTGGCGTTTCCCGAAACTCATGAATGCATATTTTTTCTCTGAGGCTACCTTAAAAATAGTATATATATATATATACAGTATATCGAACAGAGATCTCTCTCTGTTAGAGCCTGGGTGACTCGACATGGGCAGGTGAATGCACGGTGAGGATGCCAGACTATCCCTCTCCTACATCCAGCATCGGCTCATCTCTTGTTCTAACCAACTCTATCAATAACGTAGGCCTTCAACAACAAGGTGTGGCGGGCGAAACGTGACAGCTTGATTCACAACGAGAGGGCGGCTCGGTCCGTTCATCCACCATCTCTCTCTCTCTCCGCGGCGTTCCGGGGGTGGCGCCGCGACGGGAATAGCCTGATCACAGGGAACACACCTGCGTGGCGACATCATGCAAAATCGTTCCAATTACACCGGGACATGTTTTGTAAAAGGGGGAGCGGGGGAACACGGTGGTTACTCCGAGCGTCGTCGGTGTTATTTGAGTGATTTTTTATCCTGTATGTATTGCAATATCGGGTGAATGACTCCCCCGCTCCCCGCCGTGAGGTTCTGGGTTCGATTCCCCATAGACACTTATGGGGTTGGGTTTGCGTTTATATCGCGCTTCTTTACCTCACATTCACTGAACGCATTCATTGCACCGACAGGCGGTGTCCTCCATGCAAGGTAACAACCAAACGTCAGGAGCAGGTTGGGGTTAGGTGGTGCTTGCTCGGGGACACCTCGACACTTAGCTCGGGGATTTTGAACCAGGACACTTTCAGTTGATAGACAACCCGCTCTACCGGCTACGGATGCCCCATAAACACATTATTTCATTGGTAAGGGGGAACCATGAAAACTCTACCTGGTACCTGCATGCTACCTTGGGGAATGGGAGATGCATCAAGTTTTCATGGTTTCCAAAGTTTCTAGAAGGTTTCTTACCCGCCCAGCTCACCAATAGGCCTGTGTCTTTTTGTCTGCAGTCTTCCTGGAAGCGTTCTTGAGCCACACGACGACCCTTCCTGCTCTTCAGAGACTCTTCTGTATCTGCAGATTAATTGATTGCAAACCAGCTTGGATCAAAGCAATACAACAACCACCGGAACAGACTATAACAGTAATTTGTCGTAAAAACTAATAACGCTGAAACCCAATGACGACGATAGTACTGGGCCAAGATGGCTTTTTCCGGGACCAAGAGAGACCACAGTTTAGTTAATACAGCCTGCATAGTTTTGGGTGACAGAGGTTAATAAGGTCAATACAATACATGTCCCTGCAGGGGGTGGCAGTAGCAGGAGGTAAAAGCGGTTGTCTGGCAACAGGAAGGTTGCTGGTTCGATCCCCAGGGTCCTCCTAGCAAAGTGTGGAGGTGTCCCTGAGCAAGACACCACCTAACCCAAACAGCACCTGACGTGTTGGTTGTTACCTTGCATGGTTGACACCGCCGTCGGTGTATGAATGGGTGAATGTGAGGTAACTGTAAAGTGCTTTGGATAAAAGCACAATATAAATGCAATCCATTTACATGTCAATTGCACGAAAGTACTTCTTTGCAATTGAGAATGAAAATTGGTAACAATGTGATAATTCATTGCAAGCAAAGTCGCCCACAGTCACACCTGTGTGGAGAGAAATGTGTACACGCACTGCTTTATATTCTACAATTCACAGTCTGATTGCTTCTGACCCACTTCCTCAGGGAAGACATAGACATAGTTACTTTGAATGTTATTTAATTATACACTGCCAAAAGTGATTAAACCCCAACAATCCCTGGCGTGATTCTCCGTGTCAGCGATGTGTTTTTATATTTTATCCCACAAGTCCTCTGCAGCATTCTTGAATATCTGCACAACATTGTATACAATGATTCCTAAGTTCCACAGCTTGCGTCTGGATTACAGTCAGACAGACGTCCTGCATTAAAATGGACAGGAAACAGGAAATACCACAACACAGCCCCACTTACACATCCCACATGGAGATCACTGATTATGGTATTTTTGACAAAGACTTGCTGTCTTTATTCCTAGAAAGAAGTAAGCAGTGGAGACATCATATATTTTATGAGAGGAAACCAAGACAGATTATACAATGTCACATCAGAGAGACAGAGACAGAGACAGAGACAGAGACAGAGACAGAAAGAGGGAGACAGACAGAGAGACAGAGAGGCAGAGAGGCTATATTGATAAAAAGAGGAGAGAAAAAGAGAGGAGTATCTAAAACATGCTTTTGCATTTGGTCAGAGGTCTGAGTTGGGGGCGGCATCACTTCCATCTGCACACTTAATTAGTGCGGCTACAGCTAATCTTTCACTTAATGAAAGTGTAATAAACTGTGGCAGTCTGGCCACAAGCAGCAGGTGATTTACAGAGCCTGGCACTGTGTGGCCTGCAAGGCCGGGACTGTATTTTTTAGCCTCTTCGTTTGTTTCGCACTTGTAACTTGTCAACCCTAAATGCTTTCACCTCAGAGCCAACATTTACTGCATTTTTGTACCTTCAATATAACCAATGGTTATATTGAACTATAACATACACTTTCTGGGCTCAGTAGTGGTTACCCTGACAGTTTACACCCAATAACATTCTTTATGAGAAATATGTGTCTCTTAAAGGGGAACTGGATTGTTTAATGTGGGTAGTATCTAGTAATGTAAATGTAGTATCTGAACAATGTTTCTTTTGCCATCTTATGTACCATTTTACTCGAATTCCGTCATTATCTCCGTCAAATGAAGGAAGTGGGGTAAGGTTTTGCATCCGCTCTGCTCTGCGCCCAAAGAGAGACACCGAGAGCATCGGCAACAACTGCAGGCCTTTTTTCCGGCCACACTTTACCCCTAATGTGTCAAGATAGAGATAAAGGTTAGAAATCAGCACAATTTTCCTTTATTATATAATGACATCAACAACACGATTATGTCATTGCCTGCAGAGGTAAAAGCTTTTATTGTGTGTGTGTGTGTGTGTGTGTGTGTGTGTGTGTGTGTGTGTGTGTGTGACATTTAAAAAAAACAAAAAAACCCATGCATCCATTAGCCGGCCCGGTGTCCTCAGACTGAACTCCTGGTGACGATGACGCGTGAGAAGAGCCATCCAAGAGTAAAAACGACGTGATTCCACCACAAAGCCAAAACACCACGTTTCTCCTGCTGCTCGCCTTCAAGTAACCCTCAGCCAACCACTAGATGGCAGCTTTGTCTAGTAGGAAGCAGAGCTGAGGTGACTCAAGGCCAGGCTTTGGACCAGGCTAGGTCCACTGGCTGTTTAAATCCATTCCCATCAGTTGAAGCCGTACGACAGGCCAGGCCAAGACGCGCCGTTTAAAGTTGTCACCGTCCCGTCGCCACGCTGCTGGCCTCGGTCTCTAAGCGGGACGGAGCGTTTTCTGCTGGCCTGCTCATCTCTCAGTGTTTCAGCAGAGATAGGAGGGGAGGCCAGCAGCAGCAGCAGCAGAGCAGATAGGATCTAGCTGCCAAAAATTAATAACCACCCCGCCTGAGTGCACATTTGTCTTTCTGCAGCGTTGGATACTGGATCATGCCTTTTTTTTTTTTTCCAAAGTAGGAAAAACAATGTAAGCAGACCGAGATAAGACTCCTATCTATGATGTCATTCATTGGCGGTAATGAAAGAGCCTCTGACCTTGTGGAACAAAGAGGCTCGTTTCCAATATGAAACTGTCGTCCAAGTCTGCTCTAATCTTTTAGTTTTTTTGCAAGTGAAAAAAAAGTGCTCTCTAACGTGGACTTTGTTGGGAATGAGTTCTTTAACGAAATATGCCTGAAGTTGTGAAAAGGCGCAGTCGTAGTAGAAGTAGTCGCTTCAACGGAAGATGTTCATTTAGAAGCTACAGTGCCTCTCGCACAGTGGAAATGAAAAGCCTTTCTTGTGAGAAATTACAGAAACTGTGGATATATATATATATATATATATATATATATATATTTTTTTTAGAAGGCTCTGTACTCTCAGAAACGGATGGGTCGTGTTTCTACGCTTACGTAAGATTCAGGGTCTCTGAATCTACAGTAGTTACTTTTAAAGACAAAGTATAGACGACTCAGAATTTGCAGTCTCAGAGTGTGCAGTCTATAACCTATGACTATGTTCATATAGCATTATAATATAGTATAGTTCAATACCGGAGAGAAAAAATCATGAATAAGGGCTATGTTGCAAGTGCCGCATCCGTTTTGTATTCACGACCCATGTGTAAAAAGCATGAATTGTCTCATTTAGGACAATTGGGTAATTAGTGGGTCTCGTCTAAGTGTAGTACCGTTCCCCGCCACCGGCGTCACTGTCGAGCACTGAGGCCCTGCACATATTTTTACATAATATACAACCCTGGGGTTGGGCCTTGTCCTCCATCCAACATTTGTTGCATAAAGGCTACACACACACACACACACACACACACGCGCACACGCACACACACACACACACACTCTTCATCTTCCCTCCATGCCACCGTGTCACCATGGAGACGGATATAAATAACAGAGCGGGAGAGAGAGAGAGAGAGAGATAGAGAGAGAGCGAGAGAGAGAGAACATTGTGAATCGTAACCTGTAACCCAGCATATGCTCGTCAACGCGATTTTGGCAGTGGGCCGTGGTGGTGTGTAGCCCGTGACTCAGACTCCAGCACGCCGTGTGTTCACATCCACTATGCTAATGTTTTTATATTCGATACTTGATAGGAATAGGAATCAAAAAGAGACTAAGACACAGAAAGACAGACGCACACACGGCGCTCAGGGGCAATTAACCCACACCTGCTTTCGTTGTCATGATCCAGGCTGACATGTGGCCCTACAGGTGTGTAGTCTACAGGTGTGTAGCCTACAGGTGTGTAGCCTACAGGTGTAGCCTACAGGTTTGTAGCAGGTGATGCAGTAGCAGGTGACGGCCTGACTCTGGGGAAAACAGCAGAATGGGGCCAAGCTTGGAGAAATATTAGATTTATGAAGCCGTTGCTTGTGTTGTGTGTGTGTGTGTGTGTGAGTGTGCGTGTGTGTTTGTGTGTGTGTGTGTGTGTGTGTGTTTGTGTTTGTGTGTGTGTGTGTGTGTTTGTGTTTGTGTGTGTGTGTGTGTCTGTGTCTCTGAGAGTGAGAGAGTGTGTATATGTGCATGTGCATGTGTGTATGTGCGTGTGTGTGTGTGGGTCTGTGAGAGTGAGAGTGTGTGTGTGTGAGAGAGAGACAGAGAGACAGAGAGAGAGAGAGAGAGAGAGAGAGAGAGAGAGAGGACCAGTCAACATTTTTGCTGGGCGTTGAAGCAGCGGACTAGCCTGGTGGGGAAACGGCTTCAAGGGGGAAAAAAAACACATGCGAGAAAACAAACAAAGACGAGCAAATAAATAAACACCAATAAAGCTGCTGTTGTTTTCCCATGGCTAGCCCCTGTGTTGCGCATTAGCATACAAGCCCCCCCCCCCCCGCCCCCGGTCCCCCCCTGTGTACAAACAACTAGGTCTCACAGTAGAGCCGACGCCACGATGCTAAAACCCAATCCGTTTGTTGGCGCGTCAAGCTTTCGTTGGCATGTTGGACGCGCTACCGGGGCGGAGCGGCCCGTCATCAATTACATAACACTACCTTTTACAACATCACTGGCAGCATCCCGCACCAAAGGTAAAAAGCGTGCACGGTACGTGTCCGCAGGGATCCACGCATATTCAAGCCTTCACATATCGGCTAATAAATAGTCAATAGTAAATGGATTGCATTTATATTGCGCTTTACAGTACACCTCGACACTTAGCTAGGCGGAGCCCGGGGATGGAACCAGCAACCTTCCTGTTGCCAGACAACCGCTCTTATACCTCCTGAGCTGCTGCCATCAATCCTAACACTGGCATTCACACACAAATTGAAAGAATCATGTGCAGTGATTGCAACGTCACACACACACACACACACACACAAACACACAAACACAGTGAGACAACGCTGTGACAACAAAAACACACAAGTGTGATCAGGTAGGTAGGGATTCTCCATCTATATTTATTCTTTGATTTTCACTCCCCCAACCCCCCCACCTTCCCCAACCCTTCTTAAGCCTCCAAATTACATTAAAAACCAACTTCACCCACCCTCAACCCTGCCCCCCACCTCCCCCCCCCCCCTCCCTACTCCCCCATCTTCCCATCCCGGGGGGGTGCGGTCCTGTTGTTGTTTAAGTCGAGGGCCTCATTACCATAGCAACAACAGCCGATCTGCTGTCTACCGAGAGACTCCAGGCACAGGGCGCCATGGAGACGAGTGGGTGTGTGTATGTGTATGTGCGTTAGTGTGTGTGTGTGTGTGTGTGTGTGTGTGTGTGTGTGGGGTGCTGTTGTTACAGTAGTGCAAGCACAGAGGCAGCATAAACACCTTGTCTTTGATATTTCTGGCTAGCATTACATTCATGAATATGACACACAACGCAACACAACACATCTGGCTGGCGTTTTAAACGCACACACACACACACACACGCGTAAACCGCTCGCTTTGCCCACGGTTTTCGGATGAATACACGACACGGGTGAAATTAAACGGAGGTTTTGTTGGACGACGGGCTGCCCACTGTGGTTTTGCTGTTTGGTTGTTGTTGTTGTTGTGGTCCGTCTCATGCATTCCTGCGTTCGGGGGGCAAACCGCGACGCCGTCTAGGATTGTTGTCCACCAATTACTGTTGAATTCAAAAATCACTCAACATTTTAACACGAGAGGAGCTGGGAGATGATTGTTTAGACCACCCCATTAAAAAAAATCAATGCATTCTCACTCCCGACTTGTCACATATGATGGACGGTTGGGCAGGACACCGCAATCGCATCTATGTGACGAATTGCGTGCCCCTTTAGCGTCATTGGTCGTCGAGCAGGGTAGTCCCGAATGAGACTTCAAAGGGAGCCCTTAACCTTAACCCTAAGGGCTTGACCTACCCT
Source organism: Coryphaenoides rupestris (assembly GCA_002895965.2). NCBI lineage: Eukaryota > Metazoa > Chordata > Actinopteri > Gadiformes > Macrouridae > Coryphaenoides > Coryphaenoides rupestris. The sequence continues at coordinate 129,385 of PIJE02000420.1, forward strand.
AACCCTAATCCTAAACCTAAAAGCTTTAAATCACATGAACACACTGGCCCTCGTAGCCTTATATAAAACATAAACCTGGTATTTTGTTTCTTATTATATCGGCCCCATATCCGTCAGTCGGCTCCATGATCTCACGTTGTCTATTTCCGACGTTGTGGGAGCTCCTTGAAACTGCATCGGACTACTCTGCTCGTTAGCGAATGTGAGAATGTGTCGTTCAAATTAATTAATAATTGAAGACGTTTCACAGCTTTTCATCTTAGTATATGTGTGTGTCGTGTGTGTGTGTGTGTCTTGGGGGTGGGTTTATCACGTGCTATTGTGGTTGCTAGTGGTACACGTGGTTCATATAACCCAGTTGGACATGAGGTGCGGTGAAATTAGGTGCGCTTCTAACCCCCCTTCCGTTAAAACCCCTACAGCCCTACGGAAACACACACGGAGCCACATCGTTAATTATGAATGCACCCCACAGACAGCGGCCCAGTACAGATCTTCTCTCTCTTCTCACCCACACACTTCACCACCAACAGAACCCCGCCACACACCACACACCACAACCACTCACAGACGCCACACACACCACATGCTCCACACGCTGCACCACACACACACAACGCACGCACGCACAAAGCCCAGCCCAGCACGGCATTGTGCAATCGGTTTATTCTAACAAATTAAGACTGGCTAATTGCACAATAAACACACAGCTGTGTTAAAAAACAAAAAACAGATCAATTTTTAATGAAACAGATGGCACCCGGGGACAACTTTTCACTTTGATGGCGGTTGGGCGGCCATTAATGTCTCCTCTACTCCTCAACATGTGGCAAAGCGTCCCTGACTCGCCCCGCCCTGCTCCAGTATATATATAAAACCTAGAGATGGCGCTATAGAGCGCAGGGCGGCAGAGTCATTGGCTTGTACATGCCCTTTCACTAATTATTATTATTATTATCATTGCACACACACAGGCAAAGGGCACACACACACACACACTCCCATACATACACAGAGCTAACCCACACCCACATCCACGCACATACACACACACACACACACACACACGCACACACACTCCCATACATACACAGAGCTAACCCACACCCACGCACATACACACATACACACACACACACACACACTTGCAATGCAAACGCATGACCCCCTGCCCACCCACCACACGCACGCACACATAACCACGCACACATAACCACACACACATAACCACACACACATACACACACACACACACACACACACACACACACACACAGAGAGCACGCAGACAGACGGCATGTAAGCCAAGTGGAGCTTACTGAGAGTTGGATTTGTCCCCCGGAGGGGAGCGTCTGTACGACATGTCAGCCTCCATCAGCGGCGGTGGAAGAGGAGACACGTTCAGTAAAATCGTGATCGGGCTGTTTTGGAATATTCTGGAATACTTTCATCCAACACATTCAGATCCCAAGTCAACATTAAAACAATAGACCCTCTTTTTCCCTCTGCACCACATACACACACATACACACACACACACACACACACACACACACAATCCCCAAAGAGATTTCTTTTTGGGTTTTTTTTTTTGCTTCAATACATGGTGGAAAAATTATAATATAATATTGGAATCTGTGCCAAAATGAAGAAAAAGTGGAAAGTGGCTTTTGGTGGTTTTTTGTCACAGTATCACAGTTCACAGAATACTCAAGAGGGTCTTGGTAAACAGGCTCTGGGTAGACAATGGCTGCCGTTGACAACGAGGCTGGCACTGTCTCGATATATTCCCTGTATTCTCCGTCCAAAAACACGGCAAAACCACCGAAAGCTCAGCGCGCCTTCGTACGACGCAATACACAGAAGAACGTGACGCTCGCCATGGATTTTCATTTTTTTCTCGTTAGTTCGCGTTCATTGCGCGACTCGCTCTTGGCTCAAGGTTGAGAGTTGTAACTTGTGATCGTGCTTCAAAGACCGAGCCTCGCCGGCGCCGGAGATCTGAGGGCCGCTATGCTTGTCAGACTCCGATCCAAGGTCGTTCGCAGTTCAATGGCTCGACTTTCGACGGAAAAACTAAAACGTTCGGGGGTTTTCGTTTCACGTACTCTCATATTTATTGATGATCACTTTTAGACCTTTAAATGTTACAACAACATCACCTGGGGTTAAAATCTGCTCAATTGTATTTTTTTATCATGGATGAAATGGATAAAGAATGTCTCATATGTTCGCTCATAAGGTTTAGACATGGCGCACCCTTTTGGCCCGACGTCCCCCACATAGCAGGCCTCTTCCAAAGAGCCTATTTATCACGGACAGAAGGGAACACAGTTCGAGGGGAAATAGAACGATTTTTTTTTGGCAAATTCCTTTGTCATCCCTCAAAATCCGCACCTCTTAGCAACCTCTGAGCTACATCGTCTTGGGCCAAAATGACCATTTCCACCGTCTTGAAAACTCTTTTCACAGCGTCAGTAGCTGAGCTTTATTGTCAGATTCATCAGCCTTTTAACGGGCATTCGATAAAAGCATTAAGAGGAGTGAATGCCACTACATTCCTGGCATGTTGTGGAGTACAAAAATCAATCCCAACACTTTGATTAACTCACTGGCTTTCTGATGTATCAATCGTTAATCATCACACATTAATCAGGCAGCTCAAGAGTTAGCTGTTAGCAAATTGCTTGGGGGGGGGGGGGGGAAAAAATGGCAAAGACTTTATTTTTACATTTATTGGAACCAAGTAAAAAGCTGCATTCCTGTCACTTAATGAATACTTAAGTGTGTGCTGAACTCTGACTTTTCTTAGTTGTACAACTGTGACAGATTAACAGTTAACAACCAACGGCTGTGTACCAGGCGGTGAACGGTTGCGTCATCCTCCGTGTCTCGTCGGTAACTCACTCGACTGCCAAAGAAAGACCGACGAAAACAAACAAAGAAACAAAAATAATAAGGCTAAAACAGAAATGCACACAATTATATCAATGTGTTCTCAGTGTAGAAGTGCCGCGTTTTCATTCAAATATTTTTGCCTGGAGAGACAATTCTGAATTAGTAAGCTTCAAGTCTGCATACGCCAAACCAAAACTAAGAATGAATAATGAAATGAGAAGTCTTGCATTTTATAACAGCGAGGACAGAAACTCAGAGACAAGTATTAACATCGAGAGCGATGTTTTTCCTTAGTCAATGTTCTTTACACATACATTCATTTTATTCTTCAATAGCTTAAATTTTTTCATGGGTAATAACTATCCCAGAGACCGGCTGCATACACACACACACACACACACATGCTGATTAAATCAACAGTGTGCATTATGTCATACCATACCCAGGGCTGGGTTCTGCCGACATCACCCAACCTGTGTGTCCTCAATCAAAGGTGAGACTGTGTGTGACGTCCCAATGTGGCGATCCCTCAAAGTGATACTGACCTTGGCGGTGACAATGGACCGATCCATAACTTAGCCACGGCCCGGTCTGCACGCAAGGGTTAGTCTTCCCTGGAAGCCATTGCTACACCGTTATGCCTGTTTTATGTTCCTTAAATGGACCACTAAACCCACACAGGGGGACAAAATAAGGATGAGAAATCCAAAAAAATGCAGAAAAAGCTCTTATAAAATGCACGATGACCTTGCTCCATGTGAGAGAAACACCAAATGGTACTGACCATTAATCTTTCAGTATTGGACTGAGGGGAAGCAAAAATATTGTAAGACAGCAAAACAAGATGGATGGAATATGCAGCAAAATCGCGGCTCGGTTGCCAGTTGCCAGGAGCTGAAGGTCACGGCTGAGTGACCAAATTTGTTTGCTGTTGTGGAACCAATTCAATTGAAGCCTCGATTGATTTTTTTTGTTACTTTTTATTTATATTAGAAAGAATGTGCCTCTTTAGGAAAAAAAGTTACGTAGTGCCAGTTTAAATATAAAAGATCTGTGGCAAATTGCACTAGTCCACTCGGATCAAGAGACAAACATTATACTGTATATGGCAGCTGTTACTGAGTGGGCATCGATGAACACTAGAAATATAGAACACAGGAGAACATACAACAAGGCATGCACACCTTGGGCTGCAGTGTATATATATATATATATAGAGAGAGATATATCTATATATATATACATATTTATATAGATATATCAAAAACTGACTGCATTTTTTGGGCTGAATCTGGCATCGTCAATGTTCTGTTAAATATTCACTCAATATTATTCAATTTGATCAAAAAGTGAGAAAACGATGTAATCCGTTGTTTTTCCCACGAAGTATAGTTCGGCAAATTACTGTTGTTTTTTTTTTGCACACTGATAATAACACTTTTATTGTAAAACTGTTAAGTGTCGCTTTTTACAAATATAGCTTCCGCAGCCGGTAATGATTGACAATTCATCAAATATTGATTTACAATGTCTAGTTGCTCACGTGATTTCGAGTGGAAGAGAAGAAAAAAAATAGTTTGGGCGATCAAGTCGCTTGTGAAGACCCGGCTATATTTTGCACAGTGTAGAAATAACCATCGCAGTATAATGACATATAATTAGTCCTCCTGACGCGGAGCGGAACCAACTCTACCCGTCATTGATACTGTCATTTAATTGTCTTAAAAAATAAACATCGTACAGACATCACAATCAACATCAACCTGGAGGAGTGCTTCTTGTTTTTTCCATTTGCGTTTAATTTTCACAATGTAATCGTTGGTGTTTTCTGAAAATTGCTGGTTTAGTCGTCTAAAACATGGATGTCACACAACTTGTTTTCTTCTTCTGGAGTTCTGGAGGTACAGACTAGTCGATGGATTCGGACCTAAAGTTAAGAAAAAAAAAAATGATCTTGCAGCTTTTTGCTTTTTGAGCACTAACACACATATTCATACGCGTCGACCACTCATTTTCTTAATGTATATATTAATATATATCTATATATATATATCCGTAGCATTATGAGGTGGCCAACACTCCCTCGATAACGCCTCGACACGGCGTTATGATGTGACACACATCACATACAAATTATTCTTAAAAGGAGGAGACTTTGTCCTTTGCAGTGCTACCCTGTGTGGCGGGGAGGCAAAATGTAGACGGCATATCTCTATACAGTAAAACAGGACAAACGGGAAACGGAACGACATAGAAATGAAAATAAATCCCACTTTGAACTCTTGGACGGGTATCACATGATTCAGTTAAGATTTTAATCCGAAAGGAAGGTGGTGGTGGTGGTGGTGGTGGTGGTGGTGGGCCAGATGGGAGGTCTCATCTTTTCTTCTTTTTGAAGGGAAGGGGGGGACTGAGGGAGGGGGGGATGGGGAGGAAGGGGGGGGAGGAATTCGACCAGGAAACGCCGTCCGTCATTCCGAAGCACTACACGGTAGTTTCGTTCTTCCAGGGCCCCGTGCGTATATTCCCGGTGCCGTCCGAGGCGAACAGCAGCCCCTCGTGCAGCCCCCCCTTCAGGATGCCGTTCTGGTTGGGCGGGTTCTGGGGGAAGGACTGTCTGCGCGGCACGTGCATCTCCAGGTGCTGATGCCCCACCGCCGCCGCCGCCGTCACTGCCGGCGGCGGCAGCACCGCGGGGGGCGGCGGCATCAGGTCCTCCTCGGCCATTTTGCCGCAGCCGCACAGGAAGGTGCCGGCGGTGTCGTCCGCCTCCGCGTGGCACAGGCTGGGGAAGAGGTCCGCCTTCGCACAGCAGATGTGCCGGTGGCAGGGGTTGTGGCACGACAGCGGCTCGTGTGGCGAGGGGGCGGCGGCGGCGGCGGCGGCGTGGCACGCTTGGTGGTGGTGGTGGTGTTGGTGATGGTGGTGGTGCCCGCCCCCCGCCGCCGCCCCGCAGCCGCCGCCGCCGCACTCCTCCAGGGCCAGGTGGGGGCAGACGTGCACGTGTCGCTCGTGTGTTGTGCTGTGGGGGCTGTCGGTGTGTGAGCTGTGCACGCTGCCGCCGTCCCCCCCGCTGGAGGGGATGTGGTAGGCGTACTCCTTGTCGAACGGCCGGCCCTTAGTCCTGGAGGAGGAGCTGCTGCTGCTGGTCTTGAGGCAGGGGTGCAGGTGGATGCCCGGCCGGTAGCCCTCGGGGTCGGCGTGCAGCAGGACGTGGGCGGCTGCCGGCTGCTCCTCCTCCATCAGCTGCTGGCTGTGCAGCGCGGCGCAGCAGGGCGCCACGGGGGCCAGGCACGCCACGTGGTTCTGCGGTTCACTGCTGTGCTGGCAGTGGCCGCAGCCCATCAGGGCCTTGGCCGGGCACGGCGAGTCGTGGTGACAGTGTTTATGTGCGTGCCCGTGGTGGCCCGGGTTGTCGCCGTTCACGTTGACCTTCGGCCTCACCTGACCGCATGACCCCCGGCCTCCTCCGCCGCCGCCGCCGGCTGCGTTGGCCCGGCGGGCAGGGCAGCAGGAGCACCAGCAGTGCCAGACGTCGTCGCGCTTGGCGCAGTGGTGGATGAGGATGAAGAGGCCCAGGGTGACGGAGAAGGCGCCGTACAGGCAGCTGAAGATCATGTCCAGGAAGTGGCCCTGGGACACGGCCAGCGCGCCGAACGTCCAGGTGGCCAGGAACAGGAAGAGGGTGAAGGCGGCCGCGCGCAGCTGGGCCTTGTAGGAGTGCTCGTTGGCCAGCAGCGCCGGGTTGATGGGGATGCCGGGGCAGCCGGCGGGGCAGTGTCCGCCCCCGCCGCCAGGCCCCGGCCCCGCCGCCCCTAACCCCGCCCCATCGCCGGCTCGGCCCCCTGGTGGCAGAGGGTGGGCATGTCGACGGCGGCCAGGCGGTGCTGCTCCTCCGAGAGACGCTTGAGCTCGTACTTCCTGTCGGGGCGGCGCCGGAGCTGGACGAAGGTGCACAGGAAGTAGACGCACGTCACCAAGACGATGAAGGCCACGGGGCCGAAGAAGGCCCCCAGGCTGGGCTCCCAGGCCATCCAGCAGCTGGGGGGATGACGGACAGACAACACGCACACACACACACACACATGCATATGCGAGCATACACGCACACACACACACAGAACCACACAGACACACACACACACACACCACAAAACACAAACACAGCTAGATTAACAGCAGAACAATTAGACAAAGGCTATTTAACAAGCATGCCTCCCTACTATATTAATACAAGTTACAATTACATTTACATTTACATTTAGGGCATTTGGTTTTTATAATCACTTTTAAGTACATTTGTTGAAGGAGACAGCAATATATCGCTGTGGTACATTAAGATAAGAATAGAGCAGGTTTCAAGCATTCATAATTGCAAGGTTAATAGAACGAGTTTCATAATTGCTAGTTGCCTGCATAATAGCTGGGATGAGAGCAGAAGTGCCGTTCTGGGATTAATAACGTATCCTTAAGTTATACTATCCTATACTCAATTTAACAAAACAAGCAACTAGGGCTCAGCATTTGCAGACGCAACCAAATGTGTTCCACGTGTGCGTATCTCCACAAAAACATCCATAGATGATACCATAGTTTCCTAAAGAATTGGAATTTGGATCCGTTTTATGTGGAGGAGGAGGTAACCGAGGTAATGCCAAGATGGCCGTGTCTCTGTGTGTGTGTGTGTGTGTGTGTGTGTGTGTGTGTGTGTGTGGCTCCATTTACGAGCGGAGGTCACAGGATCGCTGCCACCTTTGCGAGCGGCGAGGTAAACGATGGGACTTACTACGGCGCCTGCTCCCCGCTGCCGTAGTTGTCTATATTGACAGCTGCCGTGACCCCGCAGATGATGAGGGGCACCCCGCCGCTCACCAAGTAAAACCTGGGGGGAGGAAGGGCAAACGAGATACAGAAATAGTACAGAGAGAGAGAGAGAGAGAGAGAGACAGAGTGAGAGTGCGTTGGAGAGAGAGAATGGAGAATGTGAGTGATGGCAGAGAGAGGGGGAGAGAGGAGACACGGGACAAAAAGATATTTTGAAAGATATTCATGTGTGATATTATTAACAGAGAGAGAGAGAGAGAGAGAGAGAGAGAGAGAGAGAGAGAGAGAGAGAGAGAGAGAGAGAGAGAGAGAGAGAGAGAGCGAGAGGGAGAAAGGCCGAGAGGTCAGATTCATGATTCAAGATTCAAGATTCAAGAAGTTTATTCTTCACATCCACATACTGGATGTGTAGTGAAATGAAAAAGTGGCGATGCCCAGCGGAATGTGCAACAGATCAATACATTTATCACAAATACCACAATTGAAGGGAAATAAATCAAATATCCACACGATTTACAGTCTTTACAGCTTGTTCACTTGTTCACCCTTCATCACTAACGACACTGTAGACCACTACAGGAAGCACACATATCCTGTACATTTCCATGCGGTCTATCTTACAGACGTTCGGGAATATTCCCTGCATGCGGGGGGGTCAAGTGGAAATGTCCTCCCAGTTCCTCGCCCGTTGAGTTTCTACAGCGAGGGCATTACAAACGTTGCATTAGCGCCACCTGCTGGACAGTCCCTTGGCCCCGTCGGGTTCCTGCATCGCCGCACCGTATATGAAACGGCTCAAGATGGAAGTGTTCCAGAATGTAGCTGCATGTGTGAATGGCGAAAAATCACTGTTGCCTGAAAGGTTATCCCAGTAATGTACTGGGAACTATGTGTGAAAGAGGCTACGAGGTGTGTGTGCGTGTGTGTGTGTGTTGTTGTGTGTGTGTGTGTATGTGTGCGTGTGTGTGTGTGTGTGTGTGTGTGTGTGTGTGTGTGTGTGTGTGTGTGTGTGTGTGTGTGTGTGTGTGTGTGTGTGCGTGTGTGCGCGTGTGTGTGTGTGTGTGTGTGTGTGTGGGTTCCCAGGTGGGCGTGGTGCTCCACTACTCCACCCTCTCCACCATGCTGTGGCTGGGGGTGACGGCCAGGAACATCTACACGCAGGTGACCAAGAAGCCCCCCCAGAGCCAGGACGGTGACGCGCCCCCCGCCCGCTCCACGCAGCCCCTGCTCAGGTAGGGCACACCTGTCCTCATGATGACCACACACACACACACAGACACACACACACACACACACACACACACACACAGACACACACATCCTCACTAACATCACAACAACGCTGCGATCCAGCATGGCAGATGGCAGATAATGTGTGTGTGTGTGTGTGTGTGTGTGTGTGTGTGTGTGTGTGTGTGTGTGTGTGTGTGTGTGTGTGTGTGTGTGTGTGTGTGTGTGTGTGTGTGTGTATGTGTGTGTGTGTCTGTCTGTGTGTGTACGTGTGTGTGTATATGGGTATGTATGTGTGTGTGTGTGTGTGTGTGTGTGTGTGTGTGTGTGTGTGTGTGTGTATGTGTGTGTATGTATGTGTATGTTGTCTGTATTTAGGAAGGAACAAAGGGGGGTTGTTGAGCACCTTGGCTTTATCGTCACCCTCCCCCCGGTGAGCATGTGCCGCGCGTCTGGGGGTGTGTTTTTGTGTGTGTGTTTGTGTGTGTGTGTGTGTGTGTGTGTGTGTGTGTGTGTGTGTGTGTGTGTGTGTGTGTCTGTGTGTGTGTGTGTGTGTGTGTGTGTGTGTGTGTGTGTGTGTGTGTGTGTGTCTGTCTCTGTGGTGGGTGTTGGTGTCTCTGTGTGTGTGTGTGTGTGTGGTTTGTTTGTTTGTTAAGCATTGACAGGATGTGTGGAGGGCAGTTGCTGCAGTAGTTATTACTGTTGTTGTTGTTGTTGTTGTTTTTGTGTGCGCTGAGATCGCTTCTAATTCACTTATTCATTCTGCAAGTGTTTACAGGCCAAGGTTATTCATCATTATTGTGCTGTAAATAGACGGGCCTATTTCACAGAAGTTAGCCGCGGCGGGGCTAATCCCCCGTCTCACTTGTAGTTGAGTTCGCCAAACCACGTTTTATTAAGCAACACACAAGACATGTTATAACAGTAATACGCTTGAATAACGATGCACTTAAAAACGGAGCCCTGCGCACTTAATATACTCTACTGGTCACATGATGGTACACAGTGTGTGGTGTGTGTGTGTGTGTGGTGTGGTGTATTTGATACTCGCTGTTCAGCGGGGACTGTTGATGGCGGTGGTGGCAGCGTGTGATTGGCTGTCGGCCAGTGTGATGTCACGAGGGGGGGGAAGGACCGTGGGAGGAATCTATTCCACCATTCTGAGCCGTGAGACGTGATCTTTCGTGTGTATTTTCAATTGGATTGTTGACAGTAGCTTTGGCATATGGACGGTGTTGGAGGAGGAGGAGGAGGAAGAGGAGGAAGATAACTGGTCATGTGTTAGACAATGTGTGTGTGTGTGTGTGTGTGTGCAGACAGAGGGGGGCTATGCGAGGGTCTGGTCGCACCGTTACGGTGATTGACTGTAATGCCCGCCGTCAGACGGCCTCACGCATCGAGACAGCAGGAGACAAATCAATTTCTCCTCTGCTCAAAATCACCCCCAACCCCCTGCAACCCACCTCACCCCACCCACCCTACCCCCCCCCCCCCCCCCCCCCCCACACACACACACACACACACACCACCGCCTCCCTCCTCCATCCACCCCCCCCCCCCCCCCACACACACACACACAACAACCACACCCACCCGTCCATCCTCAACCCCACCCACCCACGTACCCCGCCCGACCACCCGCCAGCCCACCCCGGAAGCCTGGCCCTCCGTCAGCGACGTGACGGAGGTATATTGGCCTGTCAGCCGAATAAAGCAATCTGGCCCCCGTCTCCGCGACCTCTGGCCTGAAGTCTCCCGCGCCGTATTGAACCGAGAGATTTGAGCACCTCCACTCATCCGATTAACTCGCTGTCAGCGTCCGCCGAAGGCTGACGCGCACCCGACGTCTGAATGCAATATTTCACTTTCCATACAAAATGTCACCCGCGTGTGTGTGTGTGTGTGTGTGTGTGTGTGTGTGTGTGTGTGTGTGTGTGTGTGGCTGGGTGGCTCGTTTAAGCAGCCTCACCTCCTACCGCCCCCCCGGAGTTAGAGTTGGGCGGCTGGGTGGTGGTGAGGCTGCACACCATGTGGTGCATTGGCTAATCAATGCACCACAGGTTAAACCAGCCATCACCACACACACACACACACACACACACACACACACACACACACACACACACTCAGGGAGAGCACTCGCCTGTTAGCATTGTGCCATCTGCTCTGCTCTGCTCTGCTCTGTCTGCAAACCATTCTTCATACTCTGCTGCAATGAACCGCGTTTACCAGCAACTGCCTGTGTGCTGTCAATTACCGAGGGA
>PIJE02000420.1:141919-166919 GCA_002895965.2 Coryphaenoides rupestris
GCGCCAGAAAAGGAATACTGATTGGTGCAATAATGCGAGCGTCGCTGAGTGCGTTCAGTTTGCTATTGGGCCAGGCTAAGTAACCCACCATTTCCCAAACAGAGAGACCCTTGCCGTGATGCGATGTGCCAAGGCGGTCCCTAGATTCAGTGGCGGAATTATTGCCTTTATTAGAAAAACAACCGTTTTAGTGTTTTACTACAAAATTGTAACAATGGGTCTTAAAGGATCTCAGATGTTTGTTTAAAAGCAAAAAAAGAAAACGGAGAGAGGAAACGGATACATTTTATATTTTACGTTTTTACGTATTTTACGTTTTAACTAGTGGTGGGACTCGGCTTTGTAATTAATTAATCGTAAATTAATTAATCGTAAATTAATCGAAATTTTAATCTCATATAAATAATTACACGAGAAGCAACATTTTTAATTCAAATTGATTTGGTATACAGTGAATCAATGAAGTAGGACATATACATACGTTTAAGCAGCCAAAATCCCTGTTTATTTAGCTACACAGACCAACAGTTTAACGTAAAGTGCCATCTCTACCATCTAAAATGGTAACAACAACAAGCAAAAAACGGTCAAACGCAATCTCTTCCGGTCCGCCCATATTTGAGCCACCAATTCTCCACTGAGAAACGTTCCGTGGTGTTTGGAGTGCAAAAATAAAGTGCGATTAAAATGCGTTAATTATTTTAACGCGTTATTTTTTCTGTAATGAATTAATCGGAATTAACGCGTTAAAGTCCCGGCCCTAGTTTTAGGAACTATAAGAGCTGTTTTTATTTCTGTAATTCAATGCAGTGTGTGTGCGCTGAGAGAGTTCCAGCGGCTTAGTGGCACCTGTTGACGGAACCCAGAAGCACAGAGTTTAATAACAGGCGAGGCCCCCGAGCTGACGACAGTGAATAATCCAATTAGTGTACTACACTGTGATGTGTGTGTGTGTGTGTGTGTGTGTGTGGCTGCACACTGCTGCTCGTGCAAAAACGGCCAAAAAGTACTGTTGTGCGTTTGCCCTTTGAACGCTATCCACGCACCGGCGCAACTATGAGCGTTATTGTCGCTAACGCTTTTAATGGAAAAGCTCACGGAAAAAACACGACATTTAAAAGCACCGCACACATGCCCACACAGACAGAAGGAACGAAGAGCAATTAAGCCCGTCACCGGCTGCCCTATTAAGCTGTAAAATAGTGAAAAACTGAATGAGCCCAAGATTGTGTGAACCCTCTTGAACCCGTTTCCTTTCCGGTGTGTGACGGTGCCATGTGTTGGCACGGTTATGAATCACTCGTTAACTGTTGTCTGGCTGCCACTATACTTACTCACCGTGCCCGTCGGCCCCTCTGTCCCACATAGCAGCGTACACACACACACACACACACACACACACACACACACACACACACAGCCTGCAGCCGGCCCAGGAAGCAATCAGGCCGGGGCGGGGCCGAGGACAGACAGAGTGCATGGCTGTGGGCAGAGTCTTGGGGGGGGTGGAGAGAGAGAGAGAGGGATGGAGTCGCAGAAGCCACGATGTAGCTGCTAGCTACCGGCTAAAAGGCACTTATGGGCCTATTTATATTGGATGATTGTTGCTGCTCAACTTGGTTTCCAAGAAAATTCTAAATAAAAGCCAAGCCCTGCATATATATATATAATATATATATATATATATATATATATATACGTCCCCTCCTGCCAAGGCCGGTGGGGACAGAAGGTCCTCTTTAATGGAGTGGCTAGGAGCGGCGGTGCGCAAGTGCGCGCCTGCCAGGGGCCTGTGGTGCATCGTGGGTAAGCGAAGGTTGTGCCACAGTGTTTAGATTTAAGGGGCTATGAGGGGGTCAGGAAGCCAGGGATGGGTGGTGGTGGGCTGTGGTGGCTAGGGTTGGGAGGTGCGGTTGGGAGGGCGGGGGGCGAGGGGGGCAGGGGATCATGGTGTGGGGGTGTGGGGGGGGGTGGTGTTGCTTAACATCGGCCCAGGCTCTCCCCTATTTAAGCCGGTCCGTCTGACAGGTGTGTAAATGGGTTTTCCACCAGAGGCGGTATCCCCCAGGACGCCCACGCACCCCCCCCCTCCTCACCCCCCTTCCCCTCCCCCTCCACGGCATTCAGAGACAGTGACAGCCCACCCGCCCCCACCCCCACCCCCGCCTCCCCCCTGGTCCTCTCCCGCCACCCGACAGACACACGCCTTGATTGTAATTGAATTTTAGGAAATAGGCGAAGTGCTCTATGTGTGATGGGAAGGAGATGAGCAGAGAGAGAGGAGAGAGAGGAGAGAGAGAGAGAGAGAGAGAGAGAGAGAGAGAGAGAGAGAGAGAGAGAGAGAGGGGGTGAGGGGGGAGAGAAGAGATAAACAGTGTGTCCATCACACACACACACACACACACACACACACACACACACACACACACACACACAAACACGTGTTACCATGTGATGTCCAGACTAGCACACACCTGCTGCAGATATGGGCTCCACCACACCGGGGCTCAGACTCGTCGTTAACATTATTTTCATTGTTGAATAATCCATCCCTTTTTTATTATCGCTTGCGTAGTCGAGTGGGTTAGACGTAGGACTATCATTCAGGAGAGGCTGGTTCGACTACTAATTATTTGAGACAATTATTTTTATTACGGCGTTAATCAGCAATTTAGTGAGCCTTTCAACAGCCAGCATTCAAACCACAATTTCTTCAGGAATTGCCTTCTCTCGTTGTTATTGAAGTTGTTTTATCGAATATTCAATGATGGAATGTTGATTAGTCTATAAAGCAACTTCAATAATCCCCGATAAGAACGAGAACGTAAAAAGAAGGAAGAATAAGTCAAGGTCTGTAAGAGTAGTGTGTGTGTTGGATGCCCCATCTTAAGGTCTCTCCATCCCCCCCCCCCTCCCACCGGGCCTCTGGATGTGTTATGTCCTTTAACACGTTCCTGACCTGAGCGTCAGGGTCAAGGGTGCCCACCGGATCAAATTTCGAAATGCATACCTCGTGGGGCTCCCGCCGAGAGCGACTGTTGCCGTCGACAACAACAGTCACTCTCGGGAGCCTCCGCCTCTATATATAATATATATATTTTGTTGCTTCCGTTCCCTTGTTTGTCTCGCCGTCTGCGCACCGTTGACAGTCCCGACACGCAGACGGCTTGATCGTGCCGCTTGTGGCGACGGGGAGCGAGGCGAAGTTTACCACAAAGTTCCAATCAATGTCACTCCAAGGGTGTAGCAGTCGCAGTCGCCGCGTAGAGTTTATTATTTATTGTTTTACGCCTGCGAGATTAGATTTCCCCCCCCCCCCCCCCCCACCCAGCACACAGTCTTCAATAAAACACTCAAATCGGAGAAAGCCGGGTTTAAAAATACAATAAAAAGTTGAACTCTGTATCAAGGTGAAAAGCAGGTTCCTCCGCCGAAGGTGTCATCTCCCCCCCGTGGAGTTGGAGGACGCGAGACGTGCGCGGGTGACGAATACCAAATGACAGTACGAATGGCAGTCGCGTCGACGACGATGCAGTACAGCATGTCCCGGTATAAACGGAAAATCCACATAAAAAACGGGCCTATTTTTCCCGCATCCGTGACTTGTGTTTGACTAAGCTAGACGGAGAGAACGAGGCGGGTGGGGGGCGGAGGTGGGGTAAGATTGGGTGTCTGACTCCTGTTTCCGAGACTTTAGTGAGGTGGTTAAGAGTCAAACGGCGTGAATATTTACCAAAAAAAACCCCAAACACGTACGGGGGAATAGAACTCGAGGAACGTCGATAGAATCACAACGCGGCCAAACTTCGTCGTTTCTGTTCGCGGGCAAATCAGCGCCAACAAATCTCAACAGGGCACCGCGTCGAAAAATTCTCTCTGGTCTGCCAGCCGGCAAAAGAGTCCAGATGTGTCTCCTTTTATAGTTTCAGACAGAGAGAAGGTCGAGTAAGAAAGAGAGAGAGAGAGAGCAAGAGAGAAAGAAAGAGAGAGAGAGAGGACGAGAGAGAGAGAGAGCAAAAGAGATAAAATGCTCAGGTGAATCAATCACTGATTCACAGTCCACATTACGTTCCTCTTAAATGACGCCGAAAATGATTAAATGACCAAAAGTGCCCACAGGGAAAAGAAGATATTGGATTAAGCATTACCTCAAATGAACAGTTGTTTCACACGCCGGCCATCGTTTATTGGGTTATTTAATATTTGCAGATGGAAATTGCAAAGGAGGATTTCAATGTGTACCTAGACAAACCGGCTTAGCACTTCCCCCCCCCCCCCATCTCAACGTTAAGGAGGCCTCATAGTCCCAAGGACGGGGCCGGTGGTTAGCAATGCTGTTGGCCAGTATGATACGAGCGGTGTTTGTAAATGCGCTCGATACGTAAAGATGCATTCATCTCTCGCTGACCTCTAGGGGGCAGACTGTACACTCGACCCCCCCCCCCCCGTTGCTCATTTCACTGGATTAAGTGGAAGGAGTTCTTGAGAAGTAGACTCCTGCCTTTGGGGATGAATAAAGCGGCACCTTATCGTTACTCCATGTTTGCTATTGAGGGCTAGGCTCAATAAACTCATGTAATGGAACAATGACAATATAACGATATTAACGCAAGATAAAGCTGACTGCCATGAGTTGTTAAAAAACACAGTCCAGGTAGAAGATCCATTTCTCACCTCCCTTAGATAAAGCGAAGCAATCTGTACTACTGATTATTTTTGCTTACCTGTTCTACTCTAATCTTTATGTACCACGAGCAATATATTTCTGTCTCTCTTTCGACAAATGTACTTCTCGTAAGTCGCTTTGGATAAAAGTATCAAATTCCCTACATGTAAATATAAATGTAAATGCTTATCAGTCATCACCGGAGCCTCGCTATTAAGCAGTGAATGCTTCAAGACTCGTTATATTAAAAACGTCAAGTTACAAAACACACGGCTCCTTGATATTATCAATATCATCCATGCCCAGGGTGAGTGTACCTTCGTCCCTGTTCACGGTCACTGCCCGACTAAAGCCTCCTCATGGATGAAGATGTCCCCTCGACCGTTACCCAAGGAGTGCCTCTTGTCCTTTAAGTAGAACAAGAACAATCACCTTCCCCCGAAGCGTGTTCCTGTGGCTCCACTTCCATTGTCCCTTCAATATTGACGTTTCTCTGTAAGCAATGGCTCTGGGCGGCGCTTTTTCCCAAGCTAGTGGGGTTTTAAAGCTCGCAAGACTAAAATGGACTCAAATGTACTCATTTCTAACCCCTTGGTGTTCGGGTAACGACGGTTTCCTTCGCCACGTCGGGAGGAACAGCGGCGTAGACGTTTGTTTGCCGGGAGGGAAAGCATTGCTGCTGTTTGATTGCTGCTCCGCGCGTGGAGCTGTGGGCTGCTATATTGTCGGCTAAATAGGTTCCGGTGACCCTGGAAATGTGATGACGGATGGAGGATGGATTGAAGGATGGAGGGAGGGAGCTATTTTGAAGCCCCTTGTCCTTCTGAGTATTATCTCTTAGTGGCTCAAAAGGCCACAGTTCCACTCGTCCCTCAACAGGAAGAAACCAAGTGGGCAGGACCTCTGCAAATGACCCCTGTCGTATTTTATTGATTCTGGGGGGGTAATTAAACAGAAAATTCTATAAAATAATGAATGTTGCAAATTCCACTTGACAGAAACATTTTCATAAAGTGAAGTCTCCATCCTCCGGCACGAGATTGAGATCCTAATAATGTGTTTAATTGGAGTACAGACAATGACACGCGTCGTTACAATGCACATTTTCCCCCCACCGATCAATACGCACGTGGAGCGGGAACAGCGGAATAATAAATGAAGCGGCTGCATCCGCAACATTTTTCCCGAGCTTCGTCGTTCATTAAGTTGTCGTCGTACGGCACATGGACGCGACACGTGGAGCGTGCTCGGAGGCTCCACCGTCGCGCTTCGACATCTCCAAACATCCGGGCTCGTAGAGACGGCGAATGATTCATACAGGTTTTGGGGCGAAACGCGCAAATCGTGTGTTCGTCGTCGTGCTTTCTGAAATGGCAAATGGCGATTGCCGTTGACTCTGACTACATTATTTAGCTCAGTGTGGCGCTCTGCGGTGGCGATACTCGTCTCTATAGAATAGTCACGCGAGGAAAATACGATGTATAATCTGTCGAATATGTCTGGCTAATTGTTTCCGCGGTTTCCTGCGCCTCATCAATGCTTCTGATTCTATTGACCTTTGAACAAGCTCTCCTCTCTATCTGCACAGTGCATTGAGCTGCTCCCCCCCCCCCCCCCCACCCCACCCCTTCGCTCTACTTGATGAATACCCAGCCTAGACTAGCGGTCGGGAATGGACTTAATGGAGTGAAACGCAAATTACTGCCGGTACACCTTTTCTTCCTCGCCTGACATTTCCCATGACGCGCGATGTCACGGTGACATACCACACATAAACAGGCATCGCTTGGAGCAAAAAGGTGCGCCAGTATCTCCACCGGCGGAAACCACGGCTGGTAAGGAGGTCTCTCCTTTCCTTTCCGTTCGCCGCCTGCACGTTTCGCCGCTTTAACCGCTTCCGCAGGTTAATTAATGGCGCCGTCACCGCACGCACAGCAGCTTGTGTATTCCTGGGTGCCCAGGGAGAAGGTCAAACAACGGAAACACCACACACACACACACACACACACGCGCACACACACACACACACGCACACACACACACACACAAAGGGTGTGGGTGGGTGGGTGGGTGGGTGGCTGTGAGGGTTGTGATCATTTATTACCCTGACAGCGTTACATGCCGCCTGGCTGAGAACCGGGGGCCGACGACACAGGACCGGTCACGATGACACCGACAAGGATGGATAGAGAGGGACGGACAGAGATGGAGAGAGAGAGAGAGAGAGAGAGAGAGAGAGAGAGAGAGAGAGAGAGAGAGAGAGAGAGAGAGAGAGAGAGAGAGAGAGAGAGAGAGAGAGAGAGAGAGAGAGAGAGATGGAGAGGAGAAGGAGAAGGAGGAGGAGGAGGAGTAAGCGATGGTGCACAAAACATGGTTGACGTGGACAACATCGGCGGACGCAGCTGGACCAAGAGGAGGGAGAGGAGAGAGAGGTTGAGGTTAGGGGTGATGAGGGAGATGAGGGTGAGGATGGGCGGGGATGGGAGTGGTGTGGGGGGAGGGGGAGGAGACACGAGGGCCGATGAGGAGGACATGGGCCGTGGAAGGAGGATGACTGTAGGCACAATCACAATGAGGAAGATCAGAAGTGGGGTGGGGTGTGGGGTGGGGGGTGGGGGGGGGGCTTAACCAGCTGAAACCGGGGCTTCGCGGAGCCCATTGAAGTGTCTCTCCTCTCGGGCGTATCCCAGCATCCATGCACGCTTTGCACTCGATTCCATACGTGTGGATTATCGCACGCTTCTTCCGGCAGGTGCTGTAATTATCCCAAATTGTGTCTGCTGGGGCCCTGCCTGAATCCCCCCGCGGATGAGCAGGCAATCTGGGCTGCTGCCCAAATCGGCAGAGAGTTATCCGGTAAACGCTGATTGGCTGGAGGAGGACTGCAGCAAACATGCAAAAGTCCCCCCCGGGGACACGGCGAGAGAAAGCACTGTATGTTATGCTAAACAGGCAGAGGAGGCCGGGCAGGAGAGCCAGCAGAATGGAGTGGAGAGGATCCAGTGATGCCAGCGGTTTGATCCAGGTATCGTTAAGTCATCGTTTTTAAAACATTCCCAGCTTGTACTCCCCCAGGACTATAGGTTGCACCAGCAATGCATACTTGTACGTTTGCTGCTAAGTATTGTGCATAAGACCCTTACTAAGTCCTTAGTAACCACTCGTTAGTTTCAAACCTGCAGACGACTAAATTCGATTGCACCACCAATCATTCGTCAGGAATGTCTTCACTACATTTACACTGAGAGCATTTGGCAGATGCTCAACTAGTAACAACTGAGAAATGCGCAAGTTGACGTAAAGCTTGTTTGTCGTCGCTTTTCAACGTGACGACAACCAAGTTGCAACGACTCAACAACAAGCTAGGATGAAAACAAGGAAGCGCTTGAGAAGAAGACGGACGGAGAGGACATCGATTTGCGCGGCGTAGTCGTGCCGGTGTGTTGTGTTGTGCTCGAATAGCTTGCGCTGTCTAAAGAACATGAGTTCAAAAAGCCGTATCGCTCCAGGACACCGAGAAGTGAGCACTGAGCGCTACAGTCCTACAGCCACTCCCATGCCCCCCATAATTCATCATCATTTTAACATTAATTTCTGCAATTAATTCTCCACCACCAACTGTCACCATTTACACCGTTTGCACCTCCTTAGGGCCAGGAATGAATAATTTAGTACCGACCACGCACTACATATATAAAATAGATTGTGTTCTGCAACCTGCTTCGATTTAGTAACACCGACCTACACCCACACACTTCAACTCAAAAACTGGTGCAGCCGGCTCCAGGTGCTGTCTAACCTTCTGCGCGTCCGGGGGTTCATTCGTTGTGTCATCAATCATCAATCAATTGTATTTTAAGGACTAATTACACAAGCTGATTCAGTCTGTCGCTCTCTAACTCGCCAGTACCGATGATCTCTCACACACACACACACACACACACACACACACAGTGCCCAGAGTGCATACGGTATTACCCATACACACAAAAAGGCGAGGTCGTCTCCTGAGTAACTCCTGAGTAACTCCTACACATCGTATCGTACACTGACCCAGGGCTGCAACAAGGGGTCTCAGTGAAGGGCTATCGGAGCAGTGACACGAATTGCAGAGGCGGCAATCAAAACCCACCACCCACCACGCACCAGGCCCCGCCCCCCACCTCACATGCCCCTCCCTGACCCAATCGCCTTCTTCCTCCCAGAATGCGCCGCAGCATACCACGCCGAGGCTATGGCAGGAGGAGGAGGAGGAGGAGGAGGAGGAGGAGGATGAGGAGGAGGAGGACGGGAGGAATGGGGAATGAAGAAAGGGCTTTGAAAGTGGGAGCGAAAAGGCTCGGGGAAGTGAATCCGGGCATCCATCTCCGGCTCGCCACAGTACAGTCAATGGCCCCATGTTGCGTCTGAGTGTACAGAAGAGAGTACCGTGTTCCCGCTCTGAGGCCCGGGGGCTAAAGTCCCCGAACGGCTGCAACTATCAATCTCCTGGAAGAAGAGAAAAAAATAGAAAAATAAAATCCGCGGACAATGGTCTCCTTCACGCCTTTATTACAGCTCTCTATCTCTCTCTCTCTCTCTCTCTCTTTATTACTCTCTCCTCTCTGTCTTTGCGAGGGTTCTTTTGCTCTCTCTCTGTGACGACGCGACTTCTCGAGTTCTTCGTATACGTCAATGCCAACATCCCTTTGATGCCCGCGACGCGGGAGATCATCACAAGCGCTCACATCTTGAGCTTTCCTTTTCATGAAGGGACACAGCCCATTAGTCCATGCCCCAGTTAGCACCCAGAGGGCCGACGCTAACAGCCCACCATCTCCAATTCTATGGATTTATGTATGTAGATATACACACACACACATATTTATATATATATATAGAGAGAGAGAGAGAAAGAGAGAGACAGTTAGAGCAGCAAACCCGCTCTCTTTCTACATCCATGTTCTGCTGTACGCGAGTCACCGAGCAAATGCTAATCCAGCCAGTGGGCAGGAGAACATTTATGTCCAATCTAGCATAGCCTCGTAAATTTCCACATCCCTCCGTGTCGAGCTCGCCTGCTCACTCATTCACTCACTCGCTCGCTCACACGTCGCCCTGGGCTTGAGAGAGAGAGAGAGAGAGAGAGAGAGAGAGAGAGAGAGAGAGAGAGAGAGTGGGGGAAGCTTTGTAGAGTAATAACACCCCTGACAGTTCAGCACACAACCTAGCACACCCTAGGTAACGATGACTTATCTTACCAAGCATTTCATTTTGAGTACATGAATTGAATACTTTGTCTGCCGAGTGGCATTTTCTCGTTCTCTTACGCAGCAGTTCCCTCATTGTTCGCTTTTTTATTTTTATTTCTTTCAGGTATTACTTTCCAAAAAAAACCGCTGAGGGGCAATTGAACATGCACAGGTGTGTTGTCGCACGAGCAGCGTGTGTATTTGGACTTGGACTACACAGTGGCACAGTTCAGGGGCTCATACTGTCGTTGCCATAAGCAGCCATTCTAGACGCTGGCTACGTCTAAGAAATGTAGAGTACAGGGAGTAACAGGGATAAAAACAGCATAAAAAGGTAGGGCTCCTAAAGCACTAACTGGACGGAACACATCTCACACACACACACACACACAGACGTGTGGTAGAGGCAATAAGACCAGATTACAGCCCTGTATCTACCACAATAGCATGACCCCTGGCCAAGTAGGTGCACGTTGTCTTCATCCCAATCAAGGCGAGGAGACGCATCTCCACCGCTGGAAGAAAGCCTGGGCCACGAGGGTATACTGTATATTCTATCAATATTTTAAAGGTCCAACCATGAGCAACAAGCACGCATCAAAGGAGAAAATAAAGAGTAGAAAACGGGCAAGGGTATTAAAAAATAAAGAAATAAATAAAATCTCATTAGTAGCACAGTCTTGGGCTGTGGGCGACGGGCATCTTCGCGGCAGAACAGACATACATGGTACATTTTCCCGAAGGGTAGAAGAAAGAAAAAAAAAGCGCTGACGTCAGGACAAATGAAAGGAGAATGCACTCACCGCTTGACAGATGATAGGGTACTTGATTCGATTGATGCCACCGGCAAACACGGCGAAGGTCAGAGCCGCGTGGAAGCAGAAGTTGAGGAGCACGTGCCATCCCTTCCGACTGATGCGGATCGCGCTGTCAAGGAAGGACACAAGCAGAAACACATCAGAAACATCACGTCCAAAAAAAGGAAATGTTCCTTTTTTCCGCACGGTTCATCGCGGCGGCGGCTAACGCTCGAGGAAGACGGCTCGTCGCTCGGAAGAGTAGGATGGCCGCCAACCGAACTCTTCCGAACAAATGGCTTTTATCAAAGGGGTACTTTCAACCGAATTCGTATCATCCCGACGAGGCGAAACGCATCGCCGCGTTACCGACGATAATGGTTTTGCGTCCGCGCAACAACTGCGGGCGTTTTTCACACTTTACCCCCTAATGCGGATAGATAGAGACGAGGTTGACAATTGGCAAAGCTATTTTTTAAGGCAGATGTTTTACTATAATTAAATGTAATGATTCAAGGAGTTGTTATGAATCATTTCAGAAGTCGAGAAGAATCCTGAATGAGGAACAAATTGGCCATTATTCACAATACAGGGGTTTGGTAAAACGATGGATCATTTTGGCATTTTACTTATTTCAAACGCTGCTCAGTACTTGGACGGAGAATACATTTGGTACGTTCTTACTTTGGTACTTTTCTCCCTAAAATAAAAATTGGTTTAATAATGACTTGCCACAAAGTAAAAAAAATAAAAAAAGTACAATAAACTGCAGAGAATTGGCTGAGCAGCATTTGGACGCCTTTGGACTCGGAGAATAAACAAGAATCTAATAACACCCCCCGCCCCAAATGTTCTTAGCGCCGTGGTTTGTGCCATATGCCAGCGAGTGTGCAGTGATTCATGGCCAAACAAAATGGAAAAATATTGGACAAGCACGGCGAGGAAATAATAACCAGACGAGCGGTTTCGGTCGACTGCGTTGATTGAAACATCCACAGAGTCACACACCCCACACACACACACACACACACACACACACACACACACACACACACACACACACACACACACACACACACGCACGCACGCCCCGATCCTCAGTCTGTTAAGTACGGCATCAGTCAGCCCCCGTTATCGCACCCCAGGGCTCAGCACTTAACCCACATTACCTGACCTCGCGCCACGCGTGCGCAGCCCCGCGTAAAAAGGAACAACGGTGCGAACGGAAATGTGGGTCAGGCGGCGGCGGCGACAAACGGCGGTGACCTGGTCCTCCTCGACCACAAGTTCTTCTTCTTCTTCAACGTTTGCATTTCTTATTTCATTTCATCGTTTCGGTTGCGCCGCCGCCGCCGCCACCGATGCCGCCGTCGTCGTAGCCGTTGCATATGTGTGTGCGTGTGTGTGTGTGTGCGTACGTGTGGTGTATGTGTGCGTGCGCGTGGACATGAAATATGGAATCCGAACCCCCCCCGGTGCAGGATGTTCCCGGCTCCCCAAAATGGAGGACAGGAGCCGCTGGTCGGACGTGAGCTAACTGTAGATGAAGCCTACGCAGCAGCCGTAGCGCTAGCAGTAGCAGCAGCAGCAGCAGCAGCTCAGCGAGGCGCGTCTGGAGAGAGGGTGGGGTTGGGTGGGGTGGGTGGACGGGGGGGGGGGGTTCTACTGGAGAGACTAGGAGCTAAGGTTTGGTTGCTGCTGTTTGGTTTCCCCGTCCTTCTCTGTCCAGGTGCTGAACTCGAGGGTGTCGGTTGTGTTTGTGGTGGACTATAAATCAACATGCTACCAACACGCCATCTCCCGCCAACCCCTCCCTTTTTTCCCCTGGAAGTATGTTTTCCTCGGCTCCGTCCGCTTCCAGAGGGGGGGGGGGCTTCATTGGGTCAACTACATTAACCTGGCAACCCTCCGTGTTTTTCCATCTCCCGCGGGCTGTAGGGAAGAGAACCTATCCCCCCCCCCCCCCTCTCTCCACACACACACACACACACACACACACACGGCGCATTATGACACGTTATACGACGGGGTAGTTTCAAACGGAGCCACGCCATTGGTCGGCGGCCGCGCTGCTATTACGCTGATAAAACCGACCATAAACCATAAAGCACGGCTAGCCTCGCCCTGACAAAACGTTCAATTGGTTGCTATGCTCATCTCATCCTCGTGGGGGGGGGGTTACCCCGGCAACTATATGTCGTCATGAATGTCATAAATTGTTCGCGAATCCGGTTTCCATGTTATTGGGGGAAAAAGAAAATCTAAAAGTGTCTTAAAAATAAAAAGTATTCCAAACTGTTTTTGTTTGTTTGTAAGTATTGACAGCGCTATTTGCTGTTGTTATGGCGATGGGACCGAGAGGATAGCGTAATGATTCATAGCAATAATTCCCGGGGCCTAAAATGTGACTGGACTGTTTGATTAATACTTCTACGCCAGGAACAAAGCTCCGCAGTCTCCCGTCTATTCATCCTGCCGGGGGGGAGCAGCCTCCGGTTGGAAACTCTGCCTCCTTTCTTCCTTTTCTTCCTTTCTTCCTTTTCTTCGGAGAGCTCATCTGTTTGGTAAAAAAACGCGACAGCCTATCACTCCCTGTCCTCCTCCTGTCTGCCTCACCTCCTCTTCTCCTCCATTTTACATCCCCCCTTTTTTTTCATCACCCTTTATTTATCAGGGGGTGGCAGGATTTTGTCTTCTTTTCTTTTTCGCTGAACTCCGACACAAATTCATCAGCGGCGGTCTTCAAAAGTCAAAACGGCGTGCTACGAACACCGTCCGCGGGGGGGGGGGGGGGGGGGGGGGAGTCGGGGGGACCGCTCCTGGTCGACAGGTGGTCGTGGAAAGTTTCCACAAAGGGAATGATTTTTCATCAAACTATGGTTGGAAGTAATTGCACCCTGTCAAATATTGTCTAAATGCCCCCCCCCCCAAGAGTGTTCCTTTCTCATATGACAAACAAACAAATACATGTTTGACTCTCAGCCCAACCCCGTGTGGTAATTAATGACAAAATGACAAAATAAGCTGCCTGGGAATCACTGTGGACAACGGTGTCACCCTAAACAGTCTGATAATTGATGAGGAAGTGAGGACTTGCACCCACGCCGGCACAGAGAGAAATCTATCGCTAAAATATGACAAAGAGTTACAAAGACGAATCCCACAACACGTGTGGTGTGTTGTCATTTATCCACACGCGTGTACACATGTGTTCGACACCTTCTTCATCTTCACTCGACATAACTTCTAACCCAACCGACGACCACTTTGAAGCCCGCCCCCACCCCCCCCCGCGCGATTTCTCCACCAATCCTCTTGCTCGCGCGAACCTGTCATGGAGTGAGGGGGGGCAGGTAGGTAGCGACGTTCATGAGAGATCCGGACTCAAAACCACGTCCACCTGTTTCGACGTTCAAAAGACGTATACAATCTTTTGTTCAAGCTTTTGACCTGCGTTTACACACAGCAGTGGCGGCCATTTGTTGTGCTGTGGTGCTGTTGTTTGTGTGTGTGTGTGTGTGTGTGTATGTTGTGTGTGTGTTGTGTGTGTGTGTGTGTTGTTGTGTGTGTGTGTGTGTGGTGTGTGTGTGCGTGAGTGTGTGTGTGTGTGTGTCGTTTGTTCCTCTCTGCCCGGCTGAGCAGATAGATAGATCGCTGGGATTGTTAGGCTGGCTGGCAGGGGGACGCAGGGGCGATGCAGCAGCAGCAGGCAGACACACACACACACACACACACACACACACACACACACACACACACACACACACGCCACACACACACACACACACACACACACACACACACACGCGCACACACAGACAGAGACGAGGTGCAGTGGGACGGCTGATGGTCTGACTGCAGACACAGCCGCGCCCCGTCTGGGTCCCGGGTGTCACCGGGGGGAACGCGGCACCTTTCACAGCTTACGCAAAACAAACAAAACACACACACACACACACACACACACACACACACACAAAAGGATGACTCAGGAATGACAAAGTACATTTTCTGCCTCGTAATCGTGTCATTTAAATACAATTAAAAAGGGATTCCGTTATGAGGGGGATGAGAAGGCATGGGGTCAGATAGATACCCTGCTACTACTAGAACCATGTGTGCATGCTAATGAACCGCGTGATTCCGGTGGACACGGCGGATCAACCGGAGTTGCGGACCAGGGTGCTGCATGCTGTGTCCGCTCCCCATACCGTCCAAGGTCAAGAGCTAACAAAGAGCGCTCCGGGGGGAAATCAAGTTGACGATCCATCGCTCTCCTGAACCACTTGTAAACAGAACAAGGTGACCAAAGAGGATAGATGTAGGATAGACCGATTAAAAGAATCAAACTGCATTTCTGGAACCACAGAAACCGCGGCGTGAGACACAAAATACAAACGTATCTATCCGGCACCCCCCCCCCGATTTACCGCTCTCTTCACACACACACACACACACACACACACACCACACACACGAACACACACACACACACTTGCACCCATCACATTCACGGTGTCTGGATGGTGAGTCAGACAGATTGCGGGTGTTCAGCAGAACAAAAGCATCTCGCACACGGCCAGCCCAGGAGGAGCTGCTGCTGCTGCTGCTGCTGCTGCTGCTGCTGCTGCTGCTGCACACCGGCAGCAACATAAAGAAGCAAAAAGCCAACACAACGAGAACGACTAAAGAAGACTCATCGGCTCATCGGCCGTACGTGACGAATATCCACCGCGTGTTGTGTTCAAGCTGCGTTCATCGGTTTCCGGGGGTAAACAGAGAACCCTCCTCGGCCCGAGTCAACACACAGTCTCTCTCTCTGAATGTCTCTTCCAGGACGGGAAGGAAACCGAATGAGATCCCTTCCCAGCGACTCGTAGCGTTTTAAAAGACTTGTAGCAGCAAGGGTTGTGTTAAGTAGCACAACATGGCCGCCAATGACATGCTGCCTTTGATTTCGAAATGCTCCTAAGAGGATTTCCCTAAGCTAGGTTAGTGCCGTGAGTTAGTTTTCCCTCGAGTCACGTCTCCAAAGTAGCTGTCCAAACTCCAAAGCCTCCTCCGGTGGAAAAGTTTAATACACAGACGTGGCGAGGCGGCCACGGTGGGCGGGGCCATAGCAGCAGAAGGGAGGGAGGGGAGGGAGGGAGGGAGGCCTGGGTAGGATGGGGAGGGGCTTACTCACCTGTGGTGTACGATGTAGGTGATGATGGAGGCGAAGAGGCAGAGCAACATGACCGCCGTGCAGGCATACACGACCGGGTGCAGAAACTCCCCAGGGTACGGAGGGAACGACAGCACCTTCTTCAGATCCTGTCCCCACGGAGAGAGAGAGAGAGAGAGATG
The DNA here is from genome assembly GCA_002895965.2 of Coryphaenoides rupestris. Taxonomy (NCBI): domain Eukaryota; kingdom Metazoa; phylum Chordata; class Actinopteri; order Gadiformes; family Macrouridae; genus Coryphaenoides; species Coryphaenoides rupestris. The sequence goes on from PIJE02000420.1 coordinate 157,960, forward strand.
GATGGAGAGATAGAGTGAGAGAGAGAGACGAGATGGATGGAGAGATAGAGTGAGAGAGAGAGGAGAGATGAGAGAGAGAGAGAGAGATGAGAGAGAGAAGAGATGAGAGAGAGAGAGGGAGAGAGAGTAGAGAGAGAGAGAGAGGAGAGAGAGAGAGAGAGAGAGAGAGAGAGGAAAGAGAGCAAGAGATAGAGCAAGAGAGGAGCAAGAGAGAGAGTGACAGAGATAAATATAAAGAGAGAGAGAGAGAGAGGAGAGAGAGAGAGAGAGAGAGAGAGAGAGAGAGAGAGAGAGATAAAGAGAGATACGGACAGAAAGAAAGACAAGAGAGAGAAACGTTAGCAACAGCACACAGCACATGATGATGTCATCAATGGCAAAGCTTGAATCAGCTCAAGGAAAAAACAACAACAACTGAACATACTGTGGCAGCCGGCCACTGAGGAGCATAAGAGGAGAGCTCTGGAAACATTATTCGGAACCAAAGTTCCCAATTCGGCCCCCAGAGGGAGCCCGTGAGACATGGGCTTTGAGACAGGCAATCAGCGTATTGGAATTGGCTGCGCCTCGTTAAAGGAACTCGGCGGCAGCCAATCAATGCCCTGCCTGCAGGACATACATAGGAGAGGACCTGGGTGGTGGGGAGAGTCGAGGAGAGAGTGTTGGAAGAGGAGGTGGACGTGTTGGAAGTGGGAGAGGAGGAAGTGGACGTGGAAGAGAAAGAGGAAGGAGGAAGAGGAAGAGGAGGAGGAGGAGGAGGAAGAGTGGAGACAAAGACGACGTGTGAGTTCTACCGGAGTAAAAGAAGTGGCTGTGTGCCTTGACCCTTTTGACTGTCTGAGAACCCGTCTTGTGTATGACCCTCGCCTGCCTGACTACCCTCCCGCCTGCCTCGCCCTGATCTGTATGAGACTTCTTCCCGGTGTGATTATGGACTATGACGACTCTATTGGATTACGGACTCGGCACTGATATTAACCCTGAACTTTCCCTCCCCATTACAATCTATAAAAGTTGTATTTCATTCAAACCCTGGTGTGGACCTTGAAGTTATTATTTTCAGTCAAGTGAACACTCGTCAAACCCCTGAGTGTGTGACATATGGTGGAGGATGCGGGCACGGAATTCGGACTGAAAATAATAATTCACCCACACCAAACAGCATGGATATGGAGGCACTGTATAATCACTTTATTCAGAGCAACCAAGATGGCGTCCCCCCCGTCGCTACCAGCAAGAAGAAGAAATCTGCCAAAAAGCAGAGGGCTGAGGCTGCTGCCAGGGCGGACCCACAGGTCCAGGAGAGAGAGCGAATCATCTCTCTCCAGGAGGAGGCCTCCATGGCCAAGGACCAAGTGAAGCAGCTCAGACAGGAGCTGCAAGTGGAGAAGGAGAAGGCGGGCCAGGTGGAGGCCATGATAAAGGAGCTGGGGGCCATGCAGGCTAAAACCCAGAGGGGATACCAGGCGCTGGAGGCCATGCATATCAAGAAGGAGAGCATGCACTCTGCAGAGATGGGGAGATGGGGAGAGGGAGCAGCTGGATGCTGAGCAGAAGCGTAACCGCCAGCTGCAGGACACGCAGAAGAAGTTGCAGGAGCTGCACACCGAAAGGGACTCCCTGTCAGCCCAGATGCTGAACTGGAGCGCAGAGGCCTGGAGCTGCAAAGGCTGAAGGAGCAGAGCGCGCTGGACTCTGACCGGGCGAAGGGTCTGGCCGTGGATCTCCACAGGAGAGACGAGGAGACGGCCGACCTCCGGGAGAAGCTGGCCGACTCCGAGCGAGAGAGCCAGCAGGTCCACAAGGAGGTGTCATCCATGCACAAGGGCAAGAAGGCGTTGACACAGAAGCTGGCTGAGGCGGAGAAATCGCGTAAGCAGCTGCAGTCCAAGCTGTCAGGCCGCGACCGCACCATCCAGCAACTCACCAAGGATAAGTCCCAACAGAACACCCAGATCTACCAAAGCCTGCCAATACTTGGAGGCCCAGCAGCAGGTGATGGAGGACATGCGTCTGGCTCTGTCAGAGCAGAAGGAGACGCAGCAGCAGCAGGAGCAGCTGATCCAGAACCTGCGGCAGGACCTCAAGAGGCAGGTGGAGAAGCTTGTCCTGGCCCAGGAGGAGCTGGCGGCCAAGCGGACCCATCAGACGGGCCTGGAGAGCCAGATCAAAGACCTGGGGCAGAGCCGGACCTCTCTGGAGCAGGAGCTGGCCGCATGGCCAGCGGCTCCAGCAGCAGAACCAGACCCTACAGGAGCAGCAGAGACAAGAGTGTGTCTCTACGGAGGAGCTGGGGAAAGAGAGGAGTCGGGGGGAGGAGCTGGTGAAGGCCCAGAAGGCGTTGGAAGGCAGCAGCTCCAGGTTGACCTCCGAACTCAAAGTGTTGACCGCGAAAAGCCAGAAGGAGCTGGCCGGCCTGCAGGAGGCCCAGCAGCGGTTGATCCAGCAGAAACTGGAGGTACAGGGCCAGCTGGAGGTACAGGGCCAGCTGGAGGCAGCGCAGGCTGGCCTGCGCAGGCTGGCCTGGTGCCACCATCCCGGGTGGCACCAGGCCACCCGGGATGCCGTAGCCCAGCGAGAGGAGCAGGCCCTGGAACAGGCCAAAGAGCTCCAGGCCCAGTTGGCGGCTGGAGAGGGCCAGCTGGAGGCAGCGCGGGCTGGCCTACAGCAGGAGCAGCGGGAGCACGAGGCCACCCGGGAGGCCGGAGCCCAGTGAGAGGAGCAGACCCTGGGACAGGCCAAAGAGCTCCAGGCTCAGCTGACGGCTGAGCAGGGCCAGAGGCGAGACGAGGCGGCCAAGGCCCGGGTGCAGACGGACGCATAGCACAGTCGCCTAGACAAGCTCAACGCCGAGCTGATGGCGCCGGCGGACGCGCACCGCAAGCAGGCGGAGCAGAGGGAGGCCGGCCAAGGAAAGGCCTTTGTCGAGAGGGTTCCGGTCTCGGCGGAGCTTTCGAGGGCCGGGTCCGGAGAGGGCGCGGTGACGGTGACCCAGCCACCAGAGGCGCGGCTGAACCGAGAGGAGGAGGTGCAGGTGAGCCGAGACGAGATGCAGCAGACGACCAGGGAGGAGGTGCAGCAGACGACCCGGGAGGAGGTGCAGCAGACGGGCTGGTCCGCCCCTCCCTCCCGGTCGGAGCTGAGGGGGAGGGTATGTGGCAGCCGGCCACTGAGGAGCATAAGAGGAGAGCTCTGGAAACATTATTGGGAAACGAAGTTCCCAATTCGGCCCCCAGAGGGAGGCCGTGAGACATGGGCTTTGAGACAGGCAATCAGCCGTATTGGAATTGGCTGCGCCTCGTTAAAGGAACTCCGGGGCAGCCAATCAATGCCCTGTGTGCCTTGACCCTTTTGACTGTCTGAGAACCCGTCTTGTGTATGACCCTCGCCTGCTTCGACTACCCTTCCGCCTGCCTCGCCCTGACCTGTATGAGACTTCTTCCCGGTGTGATACCCCCGGCTTATGGACTACGACGACTCTATTGGATTATGGACTCGGCACTGATATTAACCCTGAACCTTCCCTCCCCATTACAATCTATAAAAGTTGTATTTCATTCAAACCCTGGTGTGGACCTTGAAGTTATTATTTTCAGTCAAGTGAACACTCGTCAAAACCCCTGAGTGTGTCACAATACATATAAGGAGTTCTTAAAATCTATCCGCAGAGACGACCGCTTTAATAAGGTATTGGCAAGAAAAACAATCATAAGTCACGTTGCTTCGAGCCGCTGGCTGTACAAATTATCAGGAGAAGCGCAACAAACACCCCCCAAAGAGAATTACGCCCCCCGCCCACCCCTCTATAACATTAAGCAGAGTGTTGCATTCTGACTTGCAGGCTGACAATTCTAAGGATTTTGGAGACGGCCCAACGTTAAACGCAATTGAGAGACTAATTCATGTTTCCATTCACTAGAGTGAAAAAAAAACCCCATCAGCATCGTGAATTCGTAATACACGTATTAGTATACAACAACTGGATCAGTGTTAAGGCTAATTTACTGTTATGTTCATAATGCACTGTATAGCACCGGTGAAGTGAATCATGGGTAATTCCCTGTCTGCCAGTCCATATCAACTGGTGTGAAATACACTGCGGTGAGGACTCCAGCGTGAAATTCGCTGCAGCCAGCGAAGACTTGAAATGCCTTCGTCTCCTATAAGCCCCAGAAACCAGCAGCACCACCACCACCACCGCCACCATCATCACCACCACCACCACCATCATCAAAAAAAGAAAAATAATTCCCTTACATTTTCTAGGATGTGCTCTGGGTGCGGGGGAGGGGGCGGGTGGAATTTAATGATTGACTGGGCTCTTCATGCTTTATCTTCATGCTTTTATGTCCAGTTAAGGAATAACGTACACCTCATCTTTATAACCTCCCTCCCTCCTCCTCCTAGCTCCTCCTCCTCCTCCTCCAACAGCCTCCCTTCCCTACCCCCATTCTGAGGCTGAGATGTTTGCATCTCGGGGACTGGATCGGCGTCTACGGCTGTCCGACTCCATCACACACTCAGCGGTCGGCCAAGCAGAAAACCCTCACCCTCCATTTTTCTCTTTTTTTTCTTCTTCATGTGTCCCCCCCCCCCCCGCGATGGCATGGACCGACGAGGGGGTGGGGGGGGGTCACGACCTTGGCAGCTCGTCGGGCACCAGCGTCATTAATACACACCCCCGGCCGGCTTAGAATGACAGGCAGTATGGAGGGAGGGAGGGAGGGAGGGAGGGGTGAGTGGACACTGGGGGGGGGGGGGGATGTAGGAGCAGGCCATGTGTCACGACCACATGGCCTGCTCCTACATATACTCCTACACCTAATCGATAGCAGGCCCGTGCAGCCAGGAGGAAGAAAAGGTTCTTGCAGGAACAAAAAAGAACGTATTTTTATTTCTCCAGTTTAATTTCTTCCACTTAATCAGTTGACTCAAAATGATTTCTGAAGACATTTGGGTCGGGAAATAGGCACTGCAGTTGCAGAATCCTAATTCGTATTCTTTTACCCGCAATGCCTTCCCGGCAATAAGTGCTTCGTAATCATCCAGTGTCTGGGTTGTGCTGGGCGGAAGCATTAGCATAAAGTTAATCTGGGATCCAGCGGTCCAACTATCTGAGAGCACAACTTCTGTGTGGGGGGAGAGATGGCACCGAGCCTGGACCACAAACCAACAACCGCGAGGGGGGGGTCGAGTTCATGTTTCCCCGCGTCATTATGGCAAAATTCTACCCGAAGAAAACTCATTTGCGCAAGTGTTCAGAAGGGGATTTTAAGAAGCCCTTTGTCGGTCTGCTGTGCGAGTACTCAGTGTTCATTTGAACAGATGCCGCCTCCAGCAAAAAAAAATTGAAGCAAAAGAAAGTAAGACGCCCAGATCTGAGCTTGTCTGACATTAATCTAAATTCTGATTTGTCAGACCAGCGTGGAGTTGAATCGAGTCAGTCTAATGCAGATTCTATAGATCAGTGACTCACACACGTCACGGGCCAACTGCTTTGATCGTCGGACGTTTCTGCCCCAGGTGACAATGAGCAAGGAAGTCTTGGAAATGAGTCTGGAACGTGTCTCTGAGAAATACCCTTCACAGATAAGCTCAATCACACACCAACCAAGAGATCTAAAATGGTCATCAGAGTCTATTATCCATGACACGTAACAGTGACATCCTACATCATACATTATGTGCTAAGCATTGTCCGAGTGACAAAGAGTATCCTTAAAGGGGAACGTTGCCAATTTCCAACAGGCTTTGTACCATCTCAATGTGGGTCGTACGTGCTAATGAACGATGTTAACCTTTACTCCATGCTGCCTGCACCCGGATCTCCACGCTACGTTTGCCCAACGTCATCAGACCCGCCATCTTATCCCAAATCCATCACTGAAACTTCGTCAAAGGACTGCGTCGGGGGTAAGACTTTGCATCTGCGCTGAGCTGTGCCTCCGGAGACACACAGAGAGCATTGGCAACAACAGCAACAGCAGCAGCAGCAGCAGCCGTGCTTCACGCTATTCCTCTAATGCGGGTGGATAGAGATAAGGTTGAAAACCCGGTGAAGTTCCCCCTCGTAAAGAACGACGTTCCCAAAGCGTGTCTGTTTATGCGGAGGATTCAATGAACAGCGAGCAAAACGGTCCACTGTGTTTTGCCGCTTGTTTCCGGTACGTTCTCGAGGGAACAGCTGGGGGTCGTTTCGAGGTAACTCCCCGGGTTTAACGACACGAAGCACAGTCACGGCGCAAAAGTTTGCGTTCGTGAATAAATGCCTGAATAAATAAACTACCCCCCCGACCCCCTCAGCCTGCCTCGAATGCTCATCCTTGGACTGCATCTTTTAGACGGAGTCGGTTGTCTGCTAATGCGTCGAACTTCCACAACGTCCACAATTTGTAAGTAAGGGGGTTGAGAGGGGAACTTGAAAGAGGGATTACAAAACAAAAGGAGACGGAGACAAAAAGCCCAACAAACACCTCCAAAGAGAGAGGGGCAAGAAAGAGAGAGAGAGAGAGAGAGAGAGAGAGAGAGAGAGAGAGAGAGAGAGAGAGAGAGGAAGAAAGAAACCGGCAAGATATTGTAAAGCGAGGAAGAAAACAACAAAGGAAATAAAAAAAGGAAAAATGAAACAAATGGACAAACAGACCCTGACAAAAAGGCCCATTTACTGAAAACACAAGAAGACAGAATACAGAATTATAATGTACAACTATTTTCGTATCCATCTTATGTACGCGTCGTAACTGTAAACAATGTGAAGCAATTTGGTTCATGTTCAACAACCTCCCTCTCCGGGCGACGGCATCGAAGGACAATGAAAACGCACTTCATTATCGCGTAATTAATTGATGCAAGTTGAACAACAATAAAACAGAGTTTGTGCCGAAGCCTCGGTTAAGACCACAAAAAAAAAAAAAACCAACCGTCGCTTTCAACCTAACAAGCAGATTAATGTTCTCGCAAACAGCGGATATCGCGCCGTAATATTCCATTAAAACAAATCACGTCGGGTGCTGAAGGGCCACAGAGAGAGAGAGAGAGAGAGAAAGAGGTTCTCTGTGTTCTGGGTTGGGAATCTATTAAGCCACAGGTGTCAGAGAGGAGTACTATAGTGACTCTTAACACATTGTAGGGGACAGAGGTGGCAGGTCAAGTGTTGTGTGAGCCGAGGGGGGACGGGAGAATATGGAGTCGGAGGTCTCCACGGAGGGCCACGCCACGCCGCCGTCCCTGATGAGGTGAGAGGAGGAGGTTATATGTAATGTATAATGAGTCGGGCCACAACCATTTCCACCATTACCTAACTGAAAGGGACCATTGATCGCTTTATATGAGAGCCTTAGAGTGCTTAGAATTTCAAGGATCACAGATTTTAATGCCAAGTCGTGGCCACGAGAGAGAGAGAGAGAGAGCGAGAGACAGAGAGACAGAGAGAGCGAGAGAAGGTTTTTGTACCTGAAGCAGCAGGGGAGAGCTTCTCGCCACTCAAGTGAACACTAACAAAGGAACCACGCAGTTTAAACGGGAATGTGGGAGATTAACCAATCACCATCCACATATAAACCCCCCACGCACTGAGCAAACAAGCACAGAATCCCATTTAAATGATTAAATAAACAAGTAGGTGATCAGACAACAAACCACACAAACCACCGGCATATTGACAGAACATGGGATATTGTTCATGAATATTGCGATGTCGATGTTCATTTTGATATTGTAACTGCTTTTTTGTTTGTGTTTTTCTTTGCGTGCTCTTGAGTAGCTGCCAGTGCTGCGGTGCAATTTTATTGTTTTTTTGCTTTTGTCTTTATTTTAGTTTTATGCTAATTTGTAGTCCTCCATACGCTCAAAGGGGTGCGTAGTAATCTGAACTCGGTCGCGTTTCCAAATGAACTGTACTGAACACCGGCACCAACGCCATACAGCTTGCGCCATAACTTCCAGCACTGCCCAAAACCGCAGGCAGGCAGCGGCCAGCCTATTAAGACCCATTATACTAAACACTGATAAAAGACCTAAAAAAAAACGACTCTCCCGACGTGTGTTGTCCTTTCTGCTGGCCGGCGCCTCACTCTCCTCACGTGACTCGTCTGGTGTGCTGACCGCTTTACAACCGAGCTCTGCTCGTAACTGTAACAGAATAGGACTCGGACCAAGAGTTGGAAAAAAGCCACTGACGAACCCGGACTCTCTCTCTTTCTGTCTCTGTCGGACTGTTCCACTCTCCACTCACTCAATCAGGAAGCATACACACACACACGCCACACGGTGCGCTCCGTAGGGTATGTTCGTTTCGTTCGCACCGACCAATGAAACCCGATCACTGTTTTCCACACGGTTTCAAGCAGGCTCTTAATGCAAACGCACCTACAAACACTACACAGCCACGGGTCGCATCCCTCCCAAAACACAAACGGAAATGTGCATACTGTGCAAGAGACAGTGGAGTGGGTGGACCAATTGAAATAAAGGGAAGAGCAAGCAGGGTTGCGGCATTAACAAACTCAGGTTTTTATTACAAAATGTGTGGGGAAAGGGGAGGGGAACAAAAATACACCAATAAGGCCATAATTGCCCGCTCCCAATAAAAGTCCACAATAATCTAAAAGTTCCAAACAGGGTGGCCAGAGGCTGCTTACCCTGCGACTGGCCCAGTGGACCGTCCTGGTCTCTCCACTGTCCTCTCCTCCAAGCCAGTCTGCCTGGCCTTCGTTTTTCTGCAGCTTATAACCAGTCCTTAATGGGCCCTTAATAGGCCACACCTGGGCAGAGGCAATGAGAGGCCTCGGTTGGGGACGGAGTTTTCCTCGATACTCCAGGTGCTGCGGTACCACACCATGGATCAGGGATCAGGGATCAGGCCCTCACAATACTTTTCCCAGACATTTTTGTGAGTTTGATATTGCACAATCCATCATCATCATCATCATCATCATCATCATCATCATCATCATCCACCT